>JAHZNP010000639.1:0-44469 GCA_020615345.1 Triops cancriformis
GAATAAATCTGAAATCGGACAAGTAGTTTTCAAGAAAATATCTGTGGCATTACAGTACGGAGGGCTGAAATCTTATATTTCTTAAAGAAATTTTCACATGTTTTCTGGAAAAATAATTGTCCGATTTCAGTTTTCTTTGCAGCAAAATTCAGAAAAATAAAAACCTAGTGCAGCTCGAGGCCCGATTTTTGTTTAATGGTTTATTTAAAAAAGTTGCACAATTTTTTATCGACACATTTCATATTTTAAAAATAAAAGTGTGCTCCAGGTGTACTAGATATTAGTGTTGCTAACATTGCTGTCAATATTGTTCGTATAAATATGGACGTATTTCTGAGATATCACCTGAACCAATTCCCCATGTCATTTTTCCATAAGGCGTTTGTGTATACCGTAGCCTTAACAATAATTTTTTAACAATAATTTTTGACAATAATTGCGTTTGTATGAAAGACGACTTACTGTAGAGGAGGGATGGGACAGTCCGAACACTTTTCTGTTGTTTATTTTTCACTTCACGTGGAGTCAAAACTGATCAAATGAGGTATTGTACGCTTGAAGAGCACTAAAAATAAGACCAAACAACCATGAAAACTGGAGGCACCTCCGACTGTTCGAAACGAGATACCGGGGATACAATTTGAACTTGGGTGTAGTGCGATTTGTCCGTGTGTTTTGCCATAAGAAAACTAGTCGATTGCACTTTTTAAAAACATACATATTAAACTTAAAATATCTAAACGAAAACTTACAGTTATACTCCCTCTTGATATAGGAATCATCCTAGCTCCAGTTAGTGCAAGGAAACGCACGATTTTGTCAAAATGATTATTGACAAGAAAAAAGGGCAACGTTTTAGGTGCGCGGCTTAACTTGAGCTGTCAGCTGTGAGCTGCATGCGTGTGCGCAGCGTTGCCAACAGCATGTTTTTTCTGTAGTAAAAATGTCTCTGTTCGAAACGTACTAAAGCATCACTTTGGAGTGTAAAATCTCGTACAAAATCAGGACATCGATTTTAAAACAAACCTTTGGAGGGGTGATTCCCTAACTTGTCAGCTACATAAAAGTAATTTTTACTTTATTTTTAGATACATATTATGAGTGGTACAACGAAATGAACAGGACCCATTTCTTACAAGTGCCTAAAATTTAGTTTTTATTTATTTTTTCAAAAACGGTTTAACATTTTTCGGCAAAAATTTTCCCATGTGAGCTTCGTCGTATTCACTAAGTGTACAATTTTCTTCAGAACTAAAACTTTCGTAGTTCATTAGTAATGATTTTTGTACGGTTTGTCCTAGGTGTGAACTGTCCCATCCCTCCTCTACACAATCCTGCTTTATATAGTAAATAGAGACTAAAATATTTTTCGCAAGAAAGTTCGTTGAGAAGATCATGCTTTTTATTTCTGTTCACTAATAAATTATATGATATGCCGGAGCATCTGGAGCGGAGCTGGAGCAGGCAAATATTGCCGGAGCGGAGCAGGAGCGGAGCAACCAAAAAAAGGTGCTCAAAATCTCTGCTCCTAACCATATTCTTACGGCCGAATTCACATGAACGATTTTCCACATGATGCTTAAACTGCTTTTTTTTTCGACAATAAAGTTCGACAATAAACTTTCATTCATTACATAATCACCTTCAGTAGTACAGTAATATAGATTCAAGAGTTTGAAGTCGTGATTTTTCTGTCACATATTATCATCATGTTTAATGTGTCGCATTAGCTATAGCAGACATTTATTCGAAGTTAACATTGCTCAAATTTCGTTCACTAGCTTTCTTGACATTTGAAATGTCTACTTTGTTTGATTAAACGGGAACTTTACTTTGCCACAACTCGTCTGGTTAATATTTGAAGCACAAACTGTTATACACAGAGCTAAAACGAGCGCGCTCGAAATTTTGCGAGTGATGAGCGCGATTGCTCGTTTCAAAAATTTGCGAGCGCGAGCGCAAACCGAAAGAGCGCACGCTCGTGGTAGCAGAGCCACCTGGAGTTAAAAGCCGGTACTTTATGTAAAAAATCTAGCAGGGCTTTACCGTTCGTTTCAGAATAATTGTTGTCAGCGTTTTCGAAATTTCAGTGTAAATGGGCCTTAAGTAGGTTGGCTCCATCGTGGCCGTCGTATCGTAATGCTGCTGTAATAAACGGATTACCTTAGCTAAAATAACCTGGCCCTTCCATTGACTTTCGCAAATGCTCCTTATACGTGTCATGGTCAAAGAAGATTAAATTTTGTTTAAATAAGATAATAAGATTATGATTAATTAGGTTTCTTTTGGTTTCCTTAAATTATTTCGTGAAAAATAGGTTCAGTGAGGGATCTGAGGGTCATGGCCGAACTACCGCTAAAAATGTATGAAAAATAGAACTTATAGGTAAAAATAAATGTATAGTAAGGTAAAATAAGGTAGAAGTTTTAAAATTATAGTGAGAGTTAAATATAACTGAAAGAAAATTTGAGAAGCAAAATTGTTAAAAAATGTGAAAATTTTTATTAAAATTAGATCATTTTTTCTAGCAAACGGAACAATTCAAAAGAGCGCGAGTGCGAGCCGCTCATTTTTAAAAATTGCGAGCGCGAGCGTGAGCGCTAATTTGAAATGAACGCGCGAGCGAGCGCGCTCGTTGAAAAACGAGCGATTTTTAGCTCTGGGCAGGCATCGTACAAGGCGGAAAGATTATTCTGCCCACCTATGTTGCCAGCGGCTCGGCATTCCACCCGCCGAGCTGACGTCCGTAAAAAAAGATAGGGTTTAGTGACTGGAGGGAAGTTCTTGTCTTGCTCGAACCAGAAATCTAGTATTTGGAATGTGGTTTAGAAAATGTACCATTGGCGCCCCGTATGACAAACCTACTCCACTCACTGACAGCGTTTGCTATACGAAAACGCCATTTTCCCACGTTACCAAGAAAATGATTCTAATAATTTTGTTAGTTCAGTCCAAAATCTCTCAGAAATTCACAGAAATAGATAAAATCTAAATATAATCACATTTAGAATAATTTGCACAACGCATATTTCGAATACGTATTAATGTTTGTTTTGAATAGATAAATATTTAAAAAAATATTAATCCCCCTCTCGTCCCCTCCTCTTCCTGAAACTCCTAACAAGTAAAAGGTAAACATGTAAGGACTTTTAAGAACAGATAGAAAGCATACAAATTACAATGTATTGCAATATTACTAGAAGAAAAATGTGAAAACACTTCTTAGTGAGAAAAATGTGAAAACACTTCTTGGTTCAAATCTACTGCTTTTCCGTCGAATGGGCAGTCCAGTACTTATTCGTACAGCATCATAACTGAACGAAAAATTGGAGGATGTGTGTTAGTACTACCCTTTAAAAAAAAACCGACCTTACTCCCAGTAAACTGCCGTACACAAACAGCACGATAGTGTCTAACACTGGAATTTCCTATTGCGAAAGCCTTGCTGCGGGTCACGGAACATTCGGATAAGGAAGGAGTCGAAACGATGCTCGCGCAGTTGCCGTGACGTTAGCATACCTTGCGGTGACGTGACGGTTTTTTTTCATCAGTACTGAACTGTAGGCCTAGACACCTAAAATTAAATTCTCCGAAGGTCAGCAACCGCTTCATCCTACTGCAGACTAACTGATTGTAACACATCTCACTTAATACGGAAAATTGTTTCCTGTGAATTAAGTACTAATTGCGTATGGTTAATATATAACGATAAGGACCTGAAGCAATATGCTAATCTAGCTTTCGTATATTCTGTAAGTTTTGTAAAGTACACTTCTTTTTGCTGCGTGGAACACGACATAGAAAGACAGGATGTTGGAAGAAGCCACGCACCCAATTTGGCGTCTCTGGAACCATCACACAGTGAAAAACATTCACGCATCTGAATTTCAGGAACTTTTCAAAATTCATTTTATAGAACTTGAACCGAAAGGAGGCTTACATAAATACGTGAAGGTACAGTGCATGTAGTAATATATGGATAAGTGTTTTTGTGTACAGGTGACATTATGTAAACGAAATATGAACGTTGAAAATGTTTTGAAAAAGATGAGACCAAATCACGTGACCAGCGCTGCACCAGCACACCGCAGCGAGAAAAAATGCCATTGTCTTTTGCTCTTCTGAAAACAGCACGATTTCAACCAAAATATAAAAAAGATTTTGAAAATACTCCAGGGGACATCCCGACTAAATTTTGACAACGACCAAATTGGTACAAAACATCAACAAGCGTACCCTGTTGGTAAACAGTGAACTTCATCTGACACCGAAATACACCTCTTTGTCCATTTCCGGAAAGTATTAATAGTTTCATCTGTTTCAACAACACACTTCATGACCTTAGCAATTTCCCCACCGACTGAGCTAGCTGATCTTCACGACACTACCACAAGGCTTCTTTTATACATTTAGTGCACAGAATAATTCACCATTAATGTCTTTTTTGGTTTATAATGCCCAAAGCGAGAACTGGCGCCAGTACGAAATGTTCTTGGTTTGAAAACGAACGAAAGATGCGTGTTCTGAATCTTTAATGTTGCTGGAGCAACAACTGTTCTAATTCGTCAGCCGAGCGGAGCAAAAATGCCGCGGACTCCCGGTAGCCGGTCACCAGTTGTCGTACGGCTAACATCTCCGCCGCATTCAGTTTATGAGGCAAAGGTGAGGTTCGACAAGGACTTGGAGTTTGCGAGGAGATGGTCATGGTTGAAGTACTACTGGAATGATTTGTAGGGGCCTTTTTCACAGTGAGGTCCGTCGGTAAAGAGCTATACGGGTTCGCAGGAGGTGGATTAGTGCTCGTTGAACTTGGATTCGTGATTGCTAAAGATCCTCCTGTTCGGTTATAGGGTGATCCAAAAGCAGCTCGGAACGCACCGTTGGAGTCCAAACCTGTGGTAGCTGAGGAAGTAGTCAACGTGCCTGTAGCGCTACTTGTCGTATCAAGCACACGGTCGGTCTATTAAAATGTAAAGCGTTCAACAATGTCTTTTTTTTGTTTATTTTAGGTTACCGTTGAAGGCGTTGGTAAGGGCTGACTGATGGGCTCTAAGCCGAGTCTCAAGCGTTTCGCATTTTGGTTCTCGTTTTCACAAGCTTGAGCCAGGATCTGCTCGGCTGCTGCAGACGTTAAATGCGGAGGTGTTGGGCGAGTCTATTAACCACAAAACCGGGCGTCAGATATAATTTTTCAGGTTTTATTGTGAAAAAGCGGTAAAGGCAGCGAAGTGGAAAAGTTTCTTCTTTTTTTCTTACCGTATCCCACCCGTTAGAGTCCCGCGACCGTTTATTTCTTCGGCAGGATTTTAAGTATGTCCTAATTCGCTTTCGCGCTCGCTCGCCAAACTCAGGGAATTGGCGAGTGCAAGAGTCAATAATGGCTTGAACTTTTTCGCGAGGCTGCCGCGAGATGGGAACCATACGGTCCAAGTTTTCGTCTACAAATAGCCTGACGAACATCTGAAAAAGTTAATTAATTGAAATGAGACCTTTTCTTCCAGAATACACAAAGGGAAACCTTGTAAGCTTTACGACGTAGTACCCCGAAAGCGGCAAACTTACATTGAATGCTTTAAGACGCTCTGGGTCGTGAACCAGGGTGTCCATTTTATCGTCGGCGTCATCTTCCTCGTCGTCATCATCGTCTTTATTACCTATAGAGGAGGTCTCGTCCACAGTTTCGTTTTTCACCGTCACTTCCATAGTTGGAGACCCCTACAAGGACCAACATTGGAAATCAATGACAAGCCATATCCAAGCATCATTCTTCGCTTCGCATGCCATAAACTTCTTCTTTAATCCCCCTTTGTGAGAAACAAAGTTATGAGTGAAAGAACAATGACTCAACGTCTTAGAACAACGGCAGCTTCGCATGAACGTTCGACATTTCTTCCCGAATCAGCTACGGACAACACGACTTGGACAAGCCAGAGGCTCCAGCTGATCCCCCCGCGGATTGCAAACCAAATCTGAGCCATGCTTACCGTATCTCGACTAGCAGCGCCCGGACCTGGCAAGGATGCGGCAAGACTCAATGGTGGACTAAGCCCTTGTGCTAAGGGTGTAGAATTTCCAGTGTTAGTCGTCATGGTATTACTAGCAGACGATCCAAATGTTGACGACAAGTTCCCTTGGGAAGTAGGAACAGTTTTCTTTAGTCCAAGCGCACGATAACCAACCCAATCTTCAGATTCTTCCACTTTCCCCAGAGCAGCCGATGTTATGCCTGTCAAATTATGAAAATTGTTCGTTATTTTTTAAAACAAATTTTTAAATGTCGGAAAGTATATGTGAAAGTTTTTCGAAAATCTTTGACTGGAGATACGTTTATGTGTACTATCTAATACATGTTTTTCGTACGTTCTGTTTTTGACAATTCTTACAAAGGAACGAAAACGGAAGCATGCATTTTTTTAATGCAATGCGTTTCTATAAACAGTTCCCGATACATATAACAATTTCCGGTATTCTACTAAATCTTCACTGGACAAGAGCGTTGGTCATTGCTATTTATACTACTTCAATGCCAAGATATGCCTAACATCTTGTACTGTACTGTACAACGAAACTCCAATTTTTTAAAGCGTCGCCGCTTTTCCTCAGCGAGCGATTTCTTTTGCGTTAACTGCGTTAAGGAATGTAAACTTCTATTCAAGATTATTGCAAGCTTTCATAAATGTCTCATAAAAGGATGATCGAAGTGCAGAATAATGCAAATCACCTCTATTATTACTTCACACTGGAATGTTCCAACTGTTTCTTACACACTACGCACGTGGATTCAACTGGTCAACTATTAGACTTGTCAACCACCGGTCCTAAATTTCCGCTGACAAAATTGGAGTTCTATTGTAAATTACCTTATCTTCGTTTGCAAGAGTTTTGGTCCGTTTATTTTCTTACCTCATCTGTAAGCGAATGTTAAAAAAGACATTCTTTTAGCATACCGGCACAATCTGACTGACAAGTTATTTGTCTTCTACCTTTATACTTTAAAGTTAAGTTGTCGTTTAGAGGTATACCGTTACGCAAATTGAGACCGCTTTTACCCAATTTGGGGTAATTTACGCAGGTATGAGAAGCACTGCTGTACAGTTTCTCTGCACCATTGCGGAGGGTGTAAAGAGCCAACAAGCACTCCTAAGGGTTTTGCCAAAAGAAAAAGGTTAGCAATGGATACGGCTTTCTCGGGCTTGCGAAGGCTTTATATATTTAGAGACCCTGTATTCCGGAGTGACGGATCAAGATTAGGCTTTCTCTGATATCTACACTACACCGTCGTCTCTCACCTCCCCCACCCTCTACGTTAACCCTCTCTGCCCCTGAGCCATGCCATTAGGGCATCACACGACGTTCGAGACGAGCGACTCCCCTCGAGTTGGGTTTCAAGCTTCTGTACCCTTCCCCCAACTGAAGTACGCCCAACTATTCCTAGGTTGCTATAGCAACCACGGATGCTATGGGGTTTCCGAGCTGGCATCACATGTAAGAAACCTTCTATCCTCACGCGCCCCCTCTCTGACCCTTTTCCCCATTCTCGTCTCCTAGTGCTCCATGTAGAGGACGTCTTCCAATTTTAGCCAGAAAATGGAGAGAAAAAAAGATTTCTTCGTAAGACTGGGGAAAAAAAGACCGGGGGAAAGTTAGACATGAGGTATATACAACGAGCGTCCTTCGTTGCCAGAAAGGAAGTCTTCCAAAGCCTCCGCGGGGAGCGAGGGGAAGCCAGACTCGCGTTTGGAAAGAGTTCTTGGTTCCCTTTCAGCCCCTCTTTCCCTTTCTCACTGCCTTGGGGATAAAAAGAAAGGGTGAAGTCGAACCTCGGCTAGGAATGGCCGCCGTGCAACGGGGTACGCGAGGAAGCGGGTGAAAAAAATCGAAAGATCTGAGATACACGCGAGGGAGGTGAACGCAATATTAGGATGACTGAGGCTTAGGTCTACGTAACCCCCCCCCCTTTCTTTACATTTTTGTAAAAAATATTTATATTAAATAGCGGCAGAGAGCACGCAGTTAACTCAGTAATAACAGGCCTACTGTAGTTAGAAAACCATTGGATTATGTTTCCCTGTATTAATTTGAAAGGGTCGCGATGCCTAAGAACACACTCGCTGGAAGGAAGACAACGGAAATACAAACTTACCTTGGGGGAATTCGCCTAAGGGAACATTGTAGCTGTTGGCAAAACTTGCTTCCTATAAAATAAATAAAAAAAACACGTGAAAATCAATCACAGTTCCACCAAGATCACTTATACTACAATACAGCGTCCACACAACGAAGAACTTGGAATTAGTAACATCCAAATAGATGACTCCCAGTATAATTGTGTCAGAAATCCTAGTCCACTGCCTTTAAACATAATGTATTTTATAGCGTAAATTTGATAAAGAAAACGCGAAAAAATACTTATTGTAAATTTGTTAAATTGTAAATCTAATTTATCTCACCAAACCTAATCCCTGACCTGACCTCTAGGACGCGCAATACGAACAATGGCCCATCAAATCAGGTGTAACTTCGGAAACCTTTAAATGGACTTCACACTCAACGTTAAAATTAAATTAAAACGGTGAAAACGAGAAAAAGTGAAGCCATACTGAGTATTCCAAACTGCAAGTCTTTGACAAAGAAGTAATTAAAACCTTTATGTTCTGCCATACGACGACAAAGCAACATACAGACTGCTACATTAGCTACCGGCTTTATTTCAACTATAGGTATGACCAATTTGTTGTTAAAGCACGCTTCGCTTTTGGTAATGCAGCCCTGATGGAAAATAATATACTTCCAACATCTAAACCACGACAACATCTTTCCCTAATTTAAATGTCAGTGCTGCATGAATACCACATTTTGCTATATGGTATTCTACAGTTGTGCAATGAAGATTTAGCTCTATTCGAAAATAAAACGTCAAGTTCTTAGAAGCTTACTGTAAAGCGGTTATGTCGGGAAAGGTCGAGCGACAAGACTTTTTGGAGCTCAGGTTTGTCAGATAAGACACGGGGAAGATCCTTGTACGTGCTGTTATGCCAGTTAAACTTGAGAAGAAGGTCTACACTTTCAGATGACTCAGTTTAGGACGATTACGTGAGGAATTTGCACGAATGGCTTCCACCGCGGCCAACATCGGCCCCAGAACTAGCTTGAAGCGTCTTGTCAGAAATAAACCCCCTCTTTTCTCTTCTCCCTCTCTCCTCTTTCGGCTCTTCTCCCCGTGTCGTTACGCATATGAGCGCACGCGCTCCACAGCGTCACGGGATCTCTCGCCCGGTTCCTCGGGAAGACGACCAAAGACGCGTTCCCTCATGACCCCTCAACGTTCACCACATTGCTGTCTCTTCGGTGTCATTTCCTTAAAACGACCTTATAAAAATGGGGTCTGCTCATGAATTTCCTTTCCTTGACACCGGGTTTAGGCCATGCTCCGTAGAGAGAAGAGATAGTCGTGCGATCGCGTTATTAAGCTAATGCTCCTAGATTTGTCTGAATCCATAGGCTGAGAGAAACCCGTAAAGAAAAAGTAAAAACGGGAATTTGGGACCTCCAGTATGCAGGGAGGATCAAACAATCTGAAGAGGAAGGTGTACCCTTGTGCCAAGTGCACCCTTTCGGTTACCAACGATCAATATCGGGGGCACTAGCGGTGTTCTTTCGAGGTAAGCGTGCAGAGGGTGCTCTAGCACACACCCTCGCGGAACGAGAAGGGGAACGCAACGCAATGCGTTCCGAGCCACGGCGAGAAAGGGATACAACCTTACTGGAATGGATCTCCCTCGCCTTCGACCTCCGAGGAGTACAGTTACTCCCATTCTATGAGTATCGCGCCTTGCCATTGAAAAAGATAAGAGGGTTTCTGACCCACGATCCCTCTGTGAACGTGTTACTGCCAAATGGACAGGTAGCTCGCCGGGACACTTTTAGTTCACAGCCGCTTATTGCATAATACCAACGGCTCAGGTTCCGTGTACTGTACTTCCACGGTGGATAGTACCTACACAAGCGGATTCACAAGTTAGGGGGGCGGGGGAAGGGGAACAAGAGGGACCACAAGGGAGAAATGTCTTCTAAGGTTCACAACGGTTGTCAGGGTAACCACGGACGGAAAAAAGAAGCCTCTTCAGGGGCCCAAGGGTGAGCAGACTTTTCTTTTCAGATATTCTGGGTAAGCCCTAAGGCTAAAAAATACATATAAAAAAGAGAGACGAACGCCGGGGCCCTATAGTGGTCGGTGTTGTCTGGGATGGAGCGATAAAAGTCGGTGGGGGATCGAAGATGCATGGGCTTCGCCCGCGACGACAACGACCCGTGCCCTGGGGCCACCCACAATGCGGCTGACGTGCTTTGTTTAGGATATAGTACGTGGACTATTTAGTAATGCTTTTAAGGCCTTCTCTACGAGGATGCTTGTGTGTATGTGAGCTAAAACGCAATACTTTTATGCTCTTTACGTCGTCCGGTCTGGACTTGTTTGCTATCTATTCAACCCTCGAGTCAACGATGAGAAGAGACCGAGGATGCGATGGAGCAGAAAGGGACAAAGTAACCCCTACCTTTCATCACCACGTTAATGAACAAAGGGGACTTAGTGTTTGTTTTGAATAAGGGTAGCAGAAGAACACCTGAATATTTGCAAGCCCTAAAATTTGTTTTTAAGTAATGAACGACGGTTGACACCGAATGATCATCGCCGTGAACCCATTATTATTAAGTATTAGCTTCATGAAACGCGTTGTAATGAAAACGCTTCTATCTAGACTGAGAGTAATAATAACCTAAATATTAGGAAAGACTTTCCGAGTACTTTACCGAAACTTGACCACGACAAATCTTGTAATCCGTTTCAGTCTCCGAAAAATTAAGACTTCCAGCGTGCATTGCTACGAAATCCTTTTTATTCGCGAACAAGTTTTCCCCTTTGTCTGAATTGGTTAAGGTCGTCAAGAACGCGACGGTGTTTAACGAGAAAAAATCTAGTTGTCATCACGTGTTCTCATCAACTCTGGTTTAGTCTTTCCCTCCTATCAACTGAAACAAAAGCGCTGTAGCCAGGGAAATAAGGAACGACCACTGGAAGAAAAGAAAGAAAGCACTGTGTATGCTTACCACTCGGTCGCATCCCAGCAACCGCTCTTCCGGTAATCCCACACGGCGAGCGTGCTTGAGCAAAGTCGTCGTCAGCGGGAGGCTCAAGTCAATGTCGGAGGCTTTGAGAGTATAAAAGGACGGGGACCGCTGTGGGTCGCCATCCTCATTGCTGTTGCCATTGCTCGATCCTCCGGCAACGGGTGTCCAATTTGGACCCCAGGCTAAAGGAGGGAGTGTGCCAGGAAAAGCTGGCCAGGCGACCGGACCTACCCCGCCGGAGCCACGCGGTCCTCCGCCCCGGCGATGTGGGGTGGGCTGTGGGGGGTGAAGGCTAGGCGGGGGTGACTTGGTACTAGGGGTATTTTTGCCAGACGACGCCTGGCGTGATGCTGGCTGTTGCTGATGATGGTCAGGAGGGACTGGAGTTGACGGTGGCGACCCGGAGGGTGTATCGACGCGACTAGGCGACCCATTCGCGCCTGTCTCGATGTGAGTGCCTCTACGTTGACATTCGGCACACTGGAGTAGAAATCGCGTAACAGCCTCGCGCGGTAAAAATGCATGGATTTCGGTGATCTAGAGAAAAGCGCGTTTCAAGTTTAGAAGTAAAAACATGCCAAAACTATTTATCGAATTTTATAACTGAAAAGGTTCATTACTGCTTTGTAAGTGCGTTTTTGTCCCGCGTGTTTGCCTGTCAGGCGGCCGCCGTTTTCCACGTGTTCATGGTAGATTATATCAAAGAAGTTTTCTACTACGGCGACTTTCTTGTACTGAGCTTGCTCCACGCCAGAACTGTCCTAAAAAATAAAAATATAATAAAGGGAAGTTAGTAAAGCTTTTTTTCTCCTCATAATCAACAAAGTATGTTTAATAATGTTCCAATTAAAATTAGCAATCTCTAGATAAAACCACCAAGGAAATTTTAATCCAAACCAACTAACCAATTGGTCACGTTTATTTCATTGTTGTAAGTACGTACTATGTTGAGGAAAAAAATTACTGGCAAATCAGAGAGCTAATTAAGCTTCTTCAGCCCAGTAATATTTATTTTTGCTCAGCATAGTATAGTAGTTTACTGAATTTATCGATGGTATGGCATCAAAACTAAGCTCGTCTCGACAAGTAACGTTAACACTTATTAAGTCTATTAGAAACGATCGAAACTCGGACACTTTGACTCAATTCAGTAACTGTACGTGATGGTCGATTCTAAAACGCCTAGCTACTTTGTACGTATATTCGTGCATAATCCATTTCATTTGTATAACATAAAATTCCGAGACCCTGCGGTAATCATCATTTAAGGTTGATGCCAAATCATATTCAGGTCATATCTATAAATGCAATCAAAGCCCGGGGAGTTGTCAGCTTTCCTTCAGTCGGAGTGCGTAGTTATCGCAGTATCCCCTAGGTGGCGTCAGAATAAACCGGAGCTCTTCTTTCTAGACCTGCGAAAAGTCATGCGCAATGGGCACGGGACAGAAGCGAGTTTCTCGTGCAGGATAAGTTTAGAGACCCAGGGCAACAAAGGGGGGCTGGTAGGATAGTAGGAGCAACCGGGTGCTGGAATAAGCTAGCCTATCTTTCTCCTTTTTCTCCTTGTTAAGAAGGATGATACATGGGGCACACTTTGTGGCGAATTCATTGAGACCGCAAGGACCACGGTTACGGAGACCTGTTTCGCTTCATTCGTCAGGCTCCGCATCAGCTGTTGCTCTCTATGCATTGACGCAGAGAAGCGTGCTGATGTTCTTTCGTGCGGGTAGATTTCGAAATACGTCTTCCCACCTGCAGCTCCGTCTCACACACGGGCACCCACGAAGGGCGTTGTTCGCGAAGCGCGGTGCGGTCCGTTCGTTAGAAATATAAGTGACTGGGAAAAGACGTGATGTCACGAGTAAAACAAGGCCATCGACAGAACAGTTACTGTACTTTTGCCACCACTGTATGGCCAAAGCCTCATAAGCTCTCCTGAACACTTTTTACGATAAAACCACACATGAATGGTCTTCGGCAATTATATTCGTGTAAGGAGCTGGCCGTTGTCCAGAACCGATGTACACGGAATGAGAGAGGAGGGGTAAAGAGGAAGGGAGAAGGAAAAGAACCTTCACACCCACCGCCTGTGATCCATCTTTTGTCTGACCTGTCGGGGAGCTGTTCCCACTACAATCAAGCTCACTCCCGACCGTCCAAGACTATCCGGGACCCTTCCTTCGCTGCTCCGTACTGTATCCGTCCATTTGGTGGACGGTTTGTTAGGCTGAAAACGAGCCCGGGGGATTGTGGTTGACGCGCCCCGTTCGACTGTGTGCCTGAAGTGCCCCACGCGATACGTATCAGGCGACATATGGCGACGTGTGTGGCGGAGTTATGTGGGAGGTTGGCCAAGATTTTTAACTCGTCGCGCTGCTCTTGGAAAACGTCCTATTATCCGCCAAGCCAAAGTCAGCGCCGACCTACGCATAAAGCTTACGTAAGCAGCCGCCCCGTTTGGCTTTTCCCGCTTGAAGTTGCATTCCGCTTCTTTCATTTTACGCCTCCCTCGCTATCTCGTTCTTTTTCTTCCCTTGCGGAGCAATTTTTTCGTGTTTGCATTACTTGCCACAGGAGAATAATTTTGGTAAGCAATTGCAAGGCATTTCCCGAATGCAGGAATTGCGTGGTACTCGCAAATCTTCTGGAAATCGTCGAATGCAAATTATCATAAATAGCAAACGCACACGAATGTAGTATTACAACGCTCGTACCTTAAACGTAGAAGTAATTAGCACGTATTAATACTTCATAAAAGAGCCTTCCAATATCTACTTGCTTTTACTTAATTTCCGATGGTTCATAATATTACACTATTCGCACTACCAGATAAAAGCATGCTACAGCTGTAATGGTCGCTATTATCGCTCTAAATATGGCTCGTAAAAAGGACGGGAATTTGCAGAATTATGGGCGAAAAAATATTTTAAAAAATTTCCCCTCCGCCTTGGAATGTCCCTTCCCAGAATGCTAGCTAAGCGTTCGAGATTTGACACTGGTCCCTTCTCAAAAATCAAGTCTCCGGAAGGTAAGCTGAAAACAGAGCGGAAACATGACTCGCTCTCCCAGATCCGGGACGCAGCACAAGGGGGTGTCTGCTCCTGGTTAGATAAGCTGGGGTGGACATGGTGACGAAGGGCGCAATTCAAGTCCTGCCAATACTCCTGAACACGAGGCGGCTACTAAAAGCGCTGGCTTAACAGCGTGTGGAGGACCTGATGAGCTAGGCGTCTCTCCCGCTTCGTTACGTCCACGCCTGTAACACGGCGTTTCAACGGATTGTCCCAAATGCTATGTCCACTATCGCAAATCTCCTAAGACATTAAATAGCTTTATCTCCCCGCAGATTCATTACTAGTTTTTGCCTGCAAACTTTGCTTGTTAATGCTCACCGAAAACAGCTAAACACTCTTACGTCTTTCTTTTACAAAATGTTTAGGAATACAGTCCCAGCTAGCTTTCCCAAAACGCACGTGAAAAATACCGCGTAATTTCAGACCAGAGGGAGGGGGACTATTAGACGCAGAACGCGTGTAAAAAAATCTCCCTCTCAAAGCGCACGGGGAAGTGCTACGATCGTGTCATGGCAACTATCTCCGCTGTAATATCACAGGATGTTTGGTAAAGGGAAGAACGGGGGTGGTGGATTTGGGCAAGGCAAAAGCTGATGGATTTATGATTATACTAAGATGTTCGTACCCAAGTGTTCGTCCCCTGCTTAGGGCCTGAAACAGCTCTATAGAGGTCTCTTCCTGGCCCATTTCTCCTCCACGCCAAGTCCCACCACTGTCTTTTAGTTCTACTTAACGGTCGAGCAAAAGTGCGAAAAAAAGGAGGGAGAGAAAAAAAACAGCGGGGGAAGAAGTCCCTTAAGGATTCTTTGCTGGGCTCACTGAACACGGCCCCAGGACAAGGGTGTTCCGCTTCGGGCAAAGAAAAGGTCTCCCTTTTACTACAGCACGTCCTGCACCGCGTCAGGGACAAAAGCAGAGGCAAGCCCAAACCCAGGCGAAAAGAAGGGGGGTGGAAGAGTTTTTTGCTGATCGATGTCATGAACCATGGCAAGCGTCTGTCACCCTCAACAAAAAAGGAGAAGACGATGACTTTTTTTTTATATATTGAGGTGAACCTTTTCTTCCTTCTTCGAGATTAGCAATAGGTTCGCTCCAACCTGTCGCCTTTCATCTGCTCTTTGTTTAATTCTTAGGGTATTAAAACACACAGCATAAAGTTCGACTCTGTCAACCCGTCGCCCTTACTGTTCTTTATATGTGGTGTATGTCTCCTTGGGAACTCCCAACTCAAAGTTTCGCACCCCTTCTCAATTTGGCTTCTTAATGTCACCACCCTACCTGTGGTGCCTACTCTTTACACCCTCTTCGCTGTGCCAAGTGTTCTCGCGGCAAATTTATTTGAGAATTTAGTCCACTAGATCAATGCGCAGGGGTTGTTTTTACAAAAATAACAACGCTGGCAAAGCTGTCAGTAATCTTTAAAAAGAGAACCTAAACTTCACGTTCGCCATGCTAATGCATGGGTTGTTTCGGATGTCTTCGGACAGCAAATTCGACAATTTTGGCGGAAGCTGCCTTAAGACACTAATGATTGTTAAACGACTGTGTAAAGGGAGAAAATTCTTAGAGATGGGCATTTGGGTAGTTTGGTATCGAGGCACCGTGAAAATCCATCGCAGGAAGGGAAGCGCAGGAAGATTTTCTCTTTCTGCTACCGCGCTGCGGGAACCAAAGTATTCATATGCGTCGGCCGCAAATTCGGGCTCTTATTGCGAGTTCATAAGACTTCCCCTTGGAACCATACAGCCCCTTCTTTTTTTCTCTCGTGTCGAAGGAAAAACGACCGGGACACGGTCGGGATATCGACGAGTGGATTTGGGAAGAAAACAGAAGGTTACGGAGGGCAGTTATGAAGATGAGACTGATTGCCCTCTAGGGGTGTCATCTCACAGTAACGGCACGCTAGTTAGAAAAAACTGACAAAAGCAAAAAAGTTTCCTAGGCCCCGAACGGGAAACGGGACAGCTCACAAGTAGAAATCGATCCACAATTTCACTCTCCCGCCCCGAACTACCTCATACTAAGCCCTTTTAACAATAGGGTGCAATCCAGAGAGGACGGGGTGCAGTATCGAGAAAAGTGTTCGGGTCAGTTACACTGACTCAGTATACGTACAATATAGAGAGAAAGCACGCAAACGGCCTCAAGCTGACAACAGATTCGGGGTCATTCGCATGCAAGAAACGGGAGGTGTCATTGTTTTAGCCCTTGACTAACGTGCCGCGCCACAGCAACTCATACGAATGTTCTAGACCTAGTTGTCCTTTCAACCCCGAGACACGCCTTTAACGACGGGTCTACTACCGAGCGAAGGGCGCTACAGCACAGCCTACTTGCTAGTTTCAATTTTCAACTCTGCCGCAATTAAAAGTCTACATTTGGAGACAGGGAGACGTACTCATATAGCACTCAAAAAACGAGAAAAGGCACCGTTCTTCGATAGCATTTACAACCACCGAACCTGAAGTGTGGTGTAACAGTATTTCGTCCAGAATTGAATTTTAAGTCACACCCTTGTAGTAGCTAACAGAATGAGATGGCTAAGAGTGAATCTAGTGTAGGTAGATCGCACTCTGACCGTAGCAATATTTTTTGCTACTCGATGTAGTTTATATTGTACACATACTAAAAGAATGGTTAAAGTACCAGATGCAATTCGACAGTAAACAGTGACAGTAACAATAATTTGACAGATGTACAGGAAAATCAACAAGTAGCTCTAGTTTTACAAAGGAGAAAAATTACGTTCCTTCAACTAGTGCGTGTATATAAATCTTCAACTATTTCTAAACACTCCTTGGATGAGTTACAATCATACTATAGCATAGCTTTTGTAAGATAGCTAT
The DNA here is from genome assembly GCA_020615345.1 of Triops cancriformis. Classification (NCBI taxonomy): domain Eukaryota; kingdom Metazoa; phylum Arthropoda; class Branchiopoda; order Notostraca; family Triopsidae; genus Triops; species Triops cancriformis. The sequence goes on from JAHZNP010000639.1 coordinate 17,051, forward strand.
GGGATTCCGCTGCAAATTGTCTTAATAACCATGTTTTTACGATTCTCTTTCTTGGCCAGGTTGAAATTTTATATTTTTTTCTGACTTTTTAAAGAATTTTATGCTTAATAAAACTTGCATGGTTTACTGTTTCATAATAAATGCCTATGTAGCAATATATAAATAAATAAATACAAAAAGACAGTCATCTTCTGATAATTTCCCTACATTTTTATTCTTCCGCCGGCTAAAATTGTGGAAGAACGTTTTCCAAGTAAAAGGAGGACAGCAAGCTGTACCTTCGAACAGCTTGCTATCACGAACTCCGTGTTGACAGCTATATACCGTGACGCTTTGCTGAGGTGCCTCTGCCAGGGAGAAAAAAGTACGTAAGAATTGGGGACGACGAGTGAGTTGTGCAATGGGAAGAAGAGGGGGGATCTGTTAGGCAGGTCGTCGAGCTCTAAAGTAGTAGCAAGCGAGAACGGGCCGCGAGCAACAAAGACAAAAGCCGGCTCTGTCTTTCTGGTCGCTGTGACTCGCCCCGTTTCTGGTTGGGAGGGGTGGTTGGGCTACGGGAAGCTTGAATGTGCAGGAGAGCGTGCGGCAATTTCCGAGAGAAGCCCGAAGCTCTTCAAAGAGGAAAAGCGAGAGCGCCGAACGACGCCTGTGAACTTAAGCCAAACCAACCGACCGTCCTACTGAGCAACCAACCAAAGCTTCTCAGTTTCCCTCTTGTTCTCGAGATTGAGACCCAAATGCGCCGCTCATCCTGATACTCTCGCCAACGTTACATACCCATAATATCCTAGGTACAATGCTTGTACGAGAAGGGATATTTTTCAATGTATACCTAGAATTCCGAGCACACACTAATAGGAATTTTTTGTGACTCAAGGTTCATGTAAAATAATAAATATGTAAAAGAATTGTACCCATTTGCGAAATGTGCTAGACCGTAAAGTAGACTGCATTTTTTTGTCGTTTTCATACTGTATTTTCCAGACGAAAAGTGACCATGAGGCTTAGTAATCGTGAATTTTATAGCGCAGATAAAAGAGGACTGTTCATTTTTTTCTGTATTTTATATTTGCAAGAGCTCGCGGGAATGCTTGCTAAAAGACCGATTAATACATGTGAAAGACTATGACGTAAAATTTGCAAAACGACAGTAACAGGTGACAGTAACTTAAGGTGAATATTCTTTTGCTTTACGGGCTTTTTTTGCAAATTCCATGGAGTTTGCCTAGGTTAAAATATCTTCTCGAGGTTCACGCACAAGGCGAGCTTTGGGACCCAATGTAGACAAAGAAGCTGCGTCCCGAACGGGACTTGCACTAGCGTTGTTCTACCAGCAACGGGGTCTGGTAAGCGTCTCTACACAGAGCTGAGTTCGAGACGTGTTTGCACAGTACAGTATAGTACGTAAAGAAAGCCCCAGGTCCCACATGCGAGGCACGGCAGCACGCAATCTGTAATCTAGATGTCCATTTAATCAAGAGTCGACCCTTATTTCCACCCCATCTCCTACCCCATCTCGCTTGCTAATGAGCATTACCCAATCCTAGTAAACTCTTGTGGTGTTGATGTTCTCTGCGTATGGCAGTAAGACGGTTTCTTCTATTAGTCTCGAACATAAATGGCTTTGAAGACGAGATTTTAAGCATATGAAGCGCATGGGAATTAAACCGAAACTGTTGGGTGAAAATAAAGTGATTCAAGTGTGATATTAGATACACCACCCTGAATCCGCCCTCATACGATTAAATACGAGAAACTTAGCTGTATGTGTCTCCAGTGCACTGACCCTCCAATAGAAAATTAAATTTCAGGCGATAAAATCTACCCAATCCTTCATAATCAATTCTCAACAATAAAGTTTTCAATGATAACATCCAGTGCATCTCATTTTTTAAAATGTTTTGTACACTTCTAACAAGCTAAGTTAAATTTAAAACATTTTAGGGGGAAAGCAAGTAAAATATTGACAGAATGCAAATCGGACAGTTAGTGTTAGACTTACCAACCTCACAGAAAACTATTCACATGATCATGCCGTATTTAAACATCGGATATGAACTGTTTCCGCAAAATAAATAATTTTACTGCAGAGCATTTATTATCAAATTTAAGACAGCTTGTGAAATTATTTGAACCGTTTACAACTTCCTCCACAAGGGCGCTACGTACACTGAAGGTATCCCTCTTTGGATAAAAATAGTTGCGAAATGACACGCGACACCTTTTGGTGCAAGCCACTTTCAGTATGCGGCCTACCCTTGAGTAAGTTTAGGTCGCGGTTAAATTATACAACTTAATCTCCAAAGAATGAAATTCGAATTGTATAAAGCGCATACTGTCGGAGACGTAAGTGCTGCGAGAATTTGCTCTCTGTCCGGCCCACTTTTGTCCCGCACATCCTGGTTAAGCAGTATGTTTTGGACGAACGTTCGCTATACACAAACAGACATCATTCTCCATTCATACACGGATTGCGTTTAACTGCTGTAATGATAGCGACTATTCAGAATTTGCTACAAACATAACATACTTTATCTCTAACAAGAAGTGGACGTTCCTTAAATGTTCACTCCAAAAATATATGGATTTCCTTTCCATTTTGGGCTAGCACGCGGACACTATCCAAGCTCCGACGGGACATTTGTAGGATAATTACAATCTGCGCAGCAACCTTATAAGGAAACCGCTATTCAAAGCTCACATGGTAATCCAACCTAGCTCTGCAGACCGAAAAGTACGCTTGCAACAGATCTGCTCGTGTTTTGCTTTCTCGGTTCACTTGGAAACGAGGGCGTTGCATTATATGGTTGTATGCTCTGCACAGGCGTCAGTATGTATACTTTTACGGAACGGCCAACCGGACATGCATGCAGGATGTCGGTTACACCAACGCCCCTATTCGGGTCCCCAACTAAGAATTGCCTGCACTTTGCCTAAACGAAATGAACAACACGCAATCTTATCCAACTCAAAATTGTCTTTGATATCTCAAGTCGAGGTGCTCAGTGCTTTTCAAGGAGATCGGATACTTTCTGTTGCGCACTGCATATAACGCAGGGTGCCAGCTCAAGAAGGATTTGACACATCTTGGCTCTACCGGGCGGAAGCTCTTATTTACCTTCTCTTTTTTTACTTATTCTCACTCTGCCTCGACGAAACCTTAAGCAGGTGGTGAAGAAGGGCGGTTGGCCGAAAAACGTTCCAGACTGGTGCATATAGCGTTAACACGACTGAAGACCGCCAGGACTTCCTTTAAGCCTCCTTCTCAGGGTGCACGGCTAAAAGGGGTCGCGTTTTTGAGGGAACGAAAGTAAGCGTTCAAGTGCGGCGTGAATCAGGGAGATGTTTTTCTCCGCCGACTAGATCAGGGCAAAAAGAAAAAAAAGCGGGACAGGAGGGTTACCGAAGTTTGTGCGCTCTGGGTCCCATAGAAGTTTTCTTTTTATGGTGGCACAAGGAATTCCCAGAAGACGGACGCCACTGGCACCTACACTTCTGACCTCCGGCTCTGTGTTCGAGATGTAGCGCGCCTCGACATCAACTCAATCACGTGCCCCCCAACCCCCGAACGATTGACGTCCTTCGTTTCCGCTTCGCCGCCTTTTCGACGACCGCGACCGGTACGAGTCTAACGGCCGCGCCACATGGGGAATGTACCCGCGCCATTATTCTTGCACTCCTAGGCACTTGCACCGTTCCTACTCGGCTTAATTTTTATAACCTTTTATGCTCCCATATAGAGTACATTTATTCTACGGGCCGATCTTCCAAAAGTGAAGCCAACGATAACAAAAAAAAATTTAGGGACTTGGCATTATTTTTCACTGCGGGCCACTGATGTTAGTATATGGGACCGACGGACATCCCAAGCACAGTACTTACGGATTGCGTGCTTCATTTCCGCTGAATTATCCACGCGCGATACGGAACGTATTTCGTAAGTGTAACTCCTTGGTGGATGTCAATCACTCATTCTTGCTTGATTGTTCGTCACTGTGCGAATAAAGTTAGAAGATACTGAATCTGTGGGATACTCTTCCTGGTAAGAGGACAGACTGGTGATTCATACGGCAACAAAGATATCCTTAAAGTGCGTAATTAAATTATAAGAAGTCAGACTATGTGTGTACATTTCTATTTAATGGACTTGAGCGTGAAGGAGAGAAACTACACGCTAGGTAGTACACTTCCAAGTCCAGTCAAGGTGTTGGGACTACACGGCCTGCTGTTTTCAAATACGCTTCTGTTTTGTTTGTAACGACGACTTTCGTTGAGTCCATAGAGAAATGCCACACGAATATGTTGCTGCCCCGTAAGGCTCAATGGCAAATACCGCGGAAAGTAATCGATCCTTGACCCATTCCTGCAGGTTCCTTCTCTACCCTAAAGGAGTATGTGGGTCTGCACTTAGGTTTAATTCTAGCAGTTCCAGGCTTCTTTGTTTGCTCTCCCTCGCAAGTCCCACTTACGGCTTGATGAGGTGAGCCCTATGCCATGGCCCAGACTTTCAGCGTTGTGCCCATCATGGCCCCCGCTTTTCCCGTTAAAATGAACACTGTCGCTATACACCCGCATTGAAAGAGAAGTTAACGGCTTTGGCACGGTTTTTACAGGCGTGCTACGTAGTGCGTAGGAAGGAAGTGGTTCCAATAGCCTCGCAGAGGCTGAGTTGCAACACACTACCTGGCTGTTATAAAAGTGCCCGCTTCGGAACTCATACTTTCTCAGGTGCGGCCGTTTTCAGTCCTGCTTACCTCAACATACGTTCGGTTACAAATTCGCCAGGCAGGGATCGCTTTTTATCTCTCTTTTTCGGTCACTCTACTGAGCGAAGAATACTTTCAGGAACTCCAGCTTCAGACGGGAAAGGTCTCTTGCGAATCTTGTCTACCCTGACAAGCCAGACTCGGAAGGAAAGCCACGGTGTTGAAACAATAAGCAGGGGAAAAAAAGAGGGAAAAGGTCTTCCTTTCTCGCTTACTTTATTAAAATGACAAAAAACGGAGGGAAGGAGGGTAAGGTAGAGAAACGAGGAACTCTTAGGACGGGATAGGATAGGACTTTGCTGGGGGCTGTTTTGTTATGCATACTGCTCGCGTCGCGTCGTGTTGTTGAGAATAGCTGCAGGACTGAAGAGCCCATGCCAGGCGCGGACATTGTCAGTCCAGGGGACAAAAAAAGGGAGAAAGAAGGGAACGTGGCAGTAGCAAGAGAAGGAATCAGGAAAGGGAAGGTGCATCATTAGGCAGATTGCGTCAGAAACCAACAACCCTATGGGCCCCGATCTGTACCTACATTAGGCGAAAGGAAACAACGTTGGGCGAGTTTATAGACATTATGTGAAGTACTTATTTAAGACTAAAGCTCAAATCCTACAGGATACTATCCATTTCGGCCATACAAGGTGTTATCCTCGTGCTAAGTCACAATGGGCCAACCAGTTGTGAACTAATATAGACTTTACTTTCTAAAGTCGTAGGTGTCAATAGGCCCAAGTCGCCCACCTCCGTACAAATAAATACATTAACTCTTTTTAACAAATCAAGTGCTCAAGCTCAAAAACTTTGTCACATTTAACAAAATGGCTTGCATACAATTTCAAATTTAGGGCTGCCCGTATCTACGATGTCCATTTTTTTTACCTTCCTTTTCCAGTAGTATTATTTTATTATTTGTACAAAATAGTCTCGGTGCTTATAAAAACATTTTGACGGTTATAATTAAGAATTATTCATATAATCCAAGTCACCCTATTGGATTATGTAGACTGTTTTGAGAATTGGCGAAAGGTCAAGCTGTGGGAGAGCTAAGTGGGGATATTCTAGCATACAGGGGCGTGAGGGAACCCGGTGGTATCAAAAACTAGCATGCACGAAACTCCATGTGCGGGACCAGCAGCACATCCCTTTCCTTTCGAAGCAGTGAAAAGAGGGAGTGTTATGACTATGAAAGGAGCACAGAGGTTGAGGCGCGGACATGGCTCATCAAAAGAAGGTACCAATATTTTCCCCGTCAGCCCTCCCTTTTTTTCTCGCACATTGCTTTTGGGTGTCCTGGCAGGTAGAGAAGCCAATCAAGTCTCCAACGAGGCAACTTTGCTCTCTAAAGGGTTAGCAAGTGCCCTAGCGGCTCTAGATTACGCACTTCGTATGAACCGTATCTTACACAACGTACAGGCAAAATCGATGGGGTTCCAGAAACCCTCTTGGATTATTTGTTTATCATAACAAAATGGTCCTTTACACCTGTGTTACGTTCAACTACATGGCGTTGCAAAGGTTTCTTTTCAACATGTTTACAGGTTATCAAGCGCTTATCCACCTCAGATTTACGAACGATTCTGTAACACTAACACTGACTTGATTAACCCAATTTTGCGTATAAAATAAACACCTTTGCGCTTGAAGGCAGCGAGATGGGTACTAAAAACTGCTCTAGATTGCCTGACGGCCTTTTTTTCACATCAGAAGTGATGACCATTAATTATCACTGAGCATAAACCATTGTGTGTGCCAACCCGTACCTCATGTGTGTCAACTGGCGGCTTGCTGGAGCTTTCATTTACACAAACCACAAAAAATGGGCCGGACTAAAGAGTTTATAGGCCAAAACGCAGGGAGTGACATCTTAGCCGTGTCGCTAGCTTGCCAGTTCAGTCACCTACCTTGTAGGATCCCGTGACGACATAGAGCGCTTCCTGGTCATCATTATTCCGTTCTGCATCGGTTTGCTCGGCCGCCATGTGGGGCGGTGGTCCAAGGCGAAATCCCTTGGCGCGTACCCAGAACCGAAATTTGGATGAGTCGGCCCCATTCGAACGGTCCTCGCCCTTCAAAATCTTGGCGATACGTTCAAATTTACGCCGCGAAATGGTCTTTGTCTTGGCTGCGTCGCCGTATGTCTAGTAAAAAAAAATTAATACAAGCTTTCGTTGTTTAAGTTCGGTACACATTAATTTCCATCGTACCGCCTTGAAGCCAGAACAAAACTGAGACCCAACAACCTAGCTTTTGGCATTTAAATCTGATTGAAGTGTTAAAAATCCGGCTCCCTTATGGCTCGTTAGCCAAGTCGTCTACCAAGACAAAACTGAGAGACCACCTCTGCAGCATGAGTGGGTTAGGGGCTTCAACCCCAACCCCCTTATGCTCGTAGCACCCTTCCGTGCTTCCCACTTGGAAAGCTCAGCGAACCCAATAACACTCCACACCCATGTAGTGTTGGCGGGTGCGGAACAAGGGAACAAGAAAGGAAACGTACCGTACTTTACAGCGGACAAAAAAAGAACGAAAGGTGAGGTTGGAACGAGGGTTACTGTATAAACAGGTGAGGGGAGGGATCGGTGTTTTGCATGTGAAATGGGGCAGAGAAGGGACCGGCGATCCGGGGACGAACAGCAGCACGCCCATGTAACGTACAGTACACTCCACATGCGTTAGGGTGCAAAGAGTCGATTGAATGGAGAAAATGATCCGAGGGGGTTCGGTTGGGTCCCATTAGTGAGTGCCACGAGGTAAGGTAAGCAAGGTGTGAGACAATGGGGGATACTCTAGATGCACGACCGTTTATACACACGGCGCCGGGTAATGGGAAGGGTATGGGAGACGGGATGCGTTATCGTGAGAGGACGCAGTGAGAAAAGCGAAAAGCTTTTTGTTGCGATAACATAACTCACCTGTAGGACCCAGGGTTGAAAGGCCTCCTTCATCTGTTGTCTGCAAAGGGCCGACACGACCACCAACCCATTGTGCGCCGAGGGCGGTCCCGAAGCGGGACTTTCTTTGGAAGAGACGGTGTTGTTAGTGGTGGTGGTGGCTGGCTTCGGTTCGCGCTCCCGGTCGCGCTTTGTGGCTTTGGCTGGGCCTCGAGCGCCGGTGCCGCTGGACGCGGGTGATGATGATGGGGAGGAAGCTGGTAAAACCGCGGCACTTCTGCGGGAGCTGTTACTCCCGGGAACCGGCGAGCTGGCGCCCGCGGCACCTGATGACGTTGATGAGGCCTGCGACTCACTCCTCGCCCCAACAGCTGGGCGCGTGTGGTGGACCAATGCCAGGGGCTGCGGGTCGGGCGACGAAGACGAGACTAATGACGCCGTTGACCTTCCTGGCGAGGGTGCTCGGTCTTTGGTTTTACTTTTATGGACCTCGTGGGTCGGCTGGGCCCAGTGAAACGGATGGGCCGCATTGTTGGCCGACGCTGCGGCGGCCAGGGCTGCTGCTGCTGCCGCGGCTGCCCTAGTTTTAGCGCCGCGATTTGTTTGCGATCCAGCAGACTGATAAGGCGCCCAAGTGTTGCTTGTACCTGCTGACGGTTGATGAACCAGGTCTGGAGGACTGGGACGGGCCTGGCGAGGGGACGACGGCTGGGATTGAAGAGACCGATTAGGACTTGCTGGTGGAGTGCACGATGGCTCACGAGGACGTTTTCGTGACGCCGGTGTATTGCTTCGACCAGCCATCTTGCGCGTTTTAACAACAAAAGCGCACTTCTGTTCACTGCAATGATCCAGTTATGCCAGGGAGTGCAGGAGAAAAATGAGGTATCCTTTAAAGAAGTAAAAACTACACGTTCGAAAGCGTCATTTCATCCAGGACGCCCAACTCCACTATATGTGGTTGAAAAGATCGGGCGCACGCCAATAGTCCAAACAAAGTTTCCGTTTTGCCCTTGTCTTCGCACTACGTTAATTTTCCACGACAGAAGAAAATTTACTATCCGCCCACTTTTAATGCTGAACGACTTTTAAATCAATCAATTCGGTAGCAATGCACTCACACTATACCAAGTAAATCCTTACGCTGGGGAGCGACACTGAAAGAACAAACGCCTGGGATGACGACGAGCGGTTGACCCATCCACGTAGACAGCGTATTCCCGAATGGGACAGCAGACCTTAGGATCTGTGTGGGCCTTTTCGTCTTCGTGGCGTTGGCCGCAGCGACGCAAAGGGCCTGTGTGGCTGTTTCTGTGCATACCACACCGTGCACACTGGGGTCTAGGGTAAAGGGGCGCCTGACGTGACAGTCCTTGGAGAGCTGCGTGGCTCAGTTTGTGGGTCTCTCTCCCCCCCCCCCCCCCCCAGTCTGGTGCACCGCCCCATAGCTATCCGACTTCCTTCTCGCTTCCTTCCAACCACCTTTCTCCCCCACCTCCTTTTTGCTGGCGGAAAGTGTTCCCCATCCCTGCTCGGGCTTATGCGTGGCGGATGGTACGCTATACAGCCCAGGCTGGGCCTCCCAGCTGGGGACCCGCAAAGGCTCCCGTACTACGGGTGATGGGCTCAATGCATGATAGAAAATAAAAGGTTGTGCGAAAGGATCACCACAGGGCCAAAGAGAGAAACAGGAGGTAGGTAATAAGAACGTAGCACTTTTTCCCCCTTGCATTGCGCTCGGACGCATTTTATCTGTCCCACAGATCCTTTCCCGACCAGGATATTGTCAGACTGTAGCCCACAAGAGCATAGCGCGAAATGATAAAAAAACAAATATCAAATCAAACAGAAAAACTATTCAATCTATTTCTCTCGAAAATGCCTCTTCATAGCTTTTCAACTCAAGCTGGTGCCCGGGTTTTGTTGAATAACTATGTACGCGCACATATCACACAAAGCATCAATAGAAATTAAAATTGCCTTCGTATAAACTGTAAAAAATAATCGCGTGTGCCACAAAGTCAATAGCCATTCACAAAAATTTATAATATAAGCTAGATCGTTGCCGTATAGATTCCAAATGTTCTTTTCGGGTACGAAGTTGCAACCTTGATTCGAAAATTCGTCCAACCTGAAGCTTAATAATTTCATTTTCATCTTTTGTTTCCTTCGTGCAATTTAGCCTATCTAGGTGTTGAGCAAGTTCTCCCCTACCTCGGCGAATCGCCCGAAAATAAGGTTTCTGCTTATGACCTCCGTATTACTTTATTCTAGCATGAGGGTCGTCTGTTTTAGGTTTCTATTGCTCGGCATATTCACGTTGTACAGAAATGCTGCACAGATATAAGACGTTGGCAAACTTTCATACGTTCGGCGAGCCTGGATTGAACGTCAGTTGGCATCCAAAACTGAAGTGTGCTGTACACAGAAAGTCCCTGTGGACACCCCGCTCTGACACATCAAGCACAGTGATCCACACTGAGCAGCTAACGCTGGTGCATTTTCTTCGCTTCCTCTTTTCTCTCTGCAGGCTGCCAAAGGACCTCGTATGTGTACATACTCCCTTCCCTTCACCCTTCTGCCCCCCTCCCCCCTTACCCTCCCGCCCATATTTTCCCCCTGAAAGCGTTGCATCGCACACAACCCTAGCAAGGAATGATTTTGGAGATGCGGGCCTGGTGAAGAAGACTTTTAGGTCGGGACGAGGACGGTAAATGACAAGCCAGCCACGATGAACGCGAAAAAGGGCCAGAATGAGTGTGGGGAACGGGGAGGAGGAGGCGGCGGCGGCGAAAGGGGAGAAAGGGAGGGCGTTTTGAGTGGAAGGGACTCCTACGTGCCTGTGGCCAAGGCCTTTCCCGTCTTGATGATCCTTAAGTCTGGCTGCCCCAGTGCATGTCGAGCCCAAATAACCCAAGCCAGTTACATGAGAGGGTCGGGGGTGGGCATGAACTCCTCTTGGCCTGGACACATACGGACAAGGAAAAGCGTCTCGCTGGGCGGATGGAAGAACCAGGGCGAGGGTGGCGAGGGGAAAGGAGTCTTTTCGAGTTGTGGGGGAAAAGAGTAATGACGATCGTCCCTGACAATCTGGTGCGAAGCAGCAGAGGTGGGAGATCGGAAGATGGCTATGGTAATCATAGGATGTCCCTCATTGTTATGCCGGCTGACTCGCTTCTTAATAATCGATGCGGAGAAAGAGTCAAGCGAACTGTTTGCAATAATGATACGCCTGGGCCTTTTGCAAAGGGGTGTTGTCTTGCTTGATACGTGGGTGCATTTCAGTGGCTTGAATGGTATCGGAAACCTATCTGGTGTTCACAGGAGTTTCTGTACGTATTTTTACATCTTTGCGCATAAAGTAACTAGAAGAATTAATGTATCATGAGATAAACAAAAAAGAAGTTTTAGTCTATGTTCAGAAGCTCCCAGAGACTAATTAGGAAATTTATGAGATCTTGTTGGGGTATTTTTATAAATTTTCTTCGGTTTTACTCGAGACAGGTTGTAGAAAACTACAGCATTGGCTTTCATGGCTTCCTATGGAGGTAGAGTAAAGTAGGCCCATGAGACCTCACATGATACTACACCATGCCAGTAAACTCGCATGGCTAGAAATAAAGTCTTCGAAGACGCACGCTTTATACGTGCATGACTGATTCAGTTGAACTGGTGTCAAAAATAATTACGTAGTTAATAGACTCACAGAAAGTTATCCGTTTTATTTTAGAAGACGGATTCAGCCTCATCCACGTGTGCCATTAGCATGCTAATAGAAGAGCAAAAAGAGTTTAGATTTGGATATTTGGTTCAAGCGATGGAGTGCGGTGGCAGGGAGGGAGGGGGGCGGAGATGGCTTGTGCAGCGTGGCCGATTGTCATGACGGTAAATCACATCTAGGCGAAGGTAATTATATTTTTTGCAGCATTCTAACAGGCACCGCAGCATAGCGAACGTTACTTGAGGATATCTTTTCCATTATGTTGCATAGTAGTGAGCGCCAGAGAAATGCGAAAATCTCGTATTTCCTAGCAGTTTAGTAAAGTCAAACTATACTAATTGTGTTGTTCCACATAACCTTGTATATCTTAGCCAGGGATGTTATCAAGACCGACTTTATCGAGACCAAGACAAGACCGAGACCAGAAGAAACTTCCAGAGACCGAGACAATACCAAGACCGCAAGTTTCGAGACGAAGACCAAGACAATAGTGATAAAAAACCATCGAGACCAAAGACCGGTCTCGAGACCCAAGACCGGTCTCGAAATTCTAATCTGTTTTGCACTTATTTTTGACCAAAAAACTACAAATTTTTAGCCTAAATAAAATTGGTAGCTTAGACTCAGCCTTCAGCAAAAAATTAAATTATATGAACTGAACAAAGCTTACAAAAGTTGAAGTCGTGCCATAAGTCTATCGAAAATCTTTCTGAGTTGCACAAAACTTGCACGTCGCCACCCATTTTTGCCGTGAAATGTCACAATAGTGCAAGTCTTTAAAACCGAATTCAATGACAGCGGGAACTTTTGCTGGAACAATCTTGCGTGAAAGGAGGCAGATTTGAAGCCAAGTCCACAGAATTCTGCGAAAATAGCTTTCACAGCATAGCTCTAACCCCGTTCAAAATGAACGATTAGAACGAATAGGATTAGGAAGGTAGAAAGGGCCACTTGGCATTTCAAAACGGAACTAAATTAATTTCAAACTACAGTGAGTTCCGCTTACATAAACGTTTCATTCAACGTTTAAAATCGAAACCAAGGCATCGATACCAAGACCAAGACTGGGGTAATTTTTTTAAGACCAAGACCGACACCAAGATCAGAAGAAAAAATCGAGACAAGACCGAGACCGAGACCTACATGGCCTCGAGACCGGTCTTAAGACCAAGACCAGGTCTCGAGAACACCACCCTGATCTTAGCTGCATTGTATATTTTCCAAGCTTGATTGTATATTTTCTCGCATATGCCGCAAAATGGAGCCAACAATGCAATGCTGAAATCAGTCTATGAGACTTCGTTTTTTCTTCATGTTTTAAACACCTTTATCTGAAAATACAAGCTTTATATTCTCTTACTGGTATCTATCTGCTTCGCCTGAGTGTAACGGACAATGACGGACAATCGGATTTAACACGAGCAGGGTCGTACCCAGGATTTCTGTTTCGGGCGGGGAGGGGGGGAGGTTAATATGCAATGGTTTGGACGTTTGGGCATTCTCTTGTGTTCTCCATTATAAAATAAAAAATTCTGGGGAGGGGGTTAATCCCTCCCAGGTACGGGGGTGAACACGAGCCAACTAGAACATTTCATCAAAGGTGTACTATGCTGCACAGTCGGCTACTTGCCTATCCCAGAAGTCAAGGTGGTTGCCAAGACTAACGCTTAAAACTGCTTCGACTGCAATTTTGACTTTAAAGCGAGTCACGTCCCTTGGCGACTCACATTACCCTTTTTACCTCGCATAAGCTCTGTGCTCAGGTCCCACCGGAGAAGCTGACCCTTAGTTGACCTTACTAGGAGATAGGAGTGGGTTTCTTTACTAGCTTATTGTTTGCAGGGCTGCTTATGACTGTTGCATAATTAGCGTAGGTAACATTGCCCGAATGAGGTTAGGATGACGATAGGTGAGGATAGGATCTGAAGCCGAAAGTCAGTGACAGGTTCTGAATGATGAATTTCCCAAATTACCTCAGTAGAATTGTAAGAAAGACTCGACATTTTTATCTTGACTTTTCGCACGTCCAAGTCTATAACGCATCTCAGACTTGTGCCTAAGCCCAAAAAATGAACTTTAACAAAATCCAAGACCATTAGATTTTCTTTTGACAAATCCAAATCCAAATCAAGACCTACGTCCTGCGAGACACAAAAATCCAAATCCAAAGCAAATTAGGAATAAAAGAGCTTAAATCAATCTCAAGCTCTTTTAGGTGATTTTACCAAGTCTTGTCAAGCCTTGCCATTTATTATTTCCATACAAACATACCTAAGCAGAATAAATGCGCCCAACCCAGCAAACGTAACATATTGCTCCAATACAAACAAACGTATAAATAGCATAACTGCACATTTAAGTATACAATCTATTACATCTTAATTACGCAGAATACGTTTCAGAACAGGTGTTGCATTTAACTTTGAAAGTTGTGTCACTAAGACTATAGCACTTTACTAAGGAGAAATATTTGTATACGTAGGGCCCCTCCATATTTTGCAAAGACCAAATGTTAACTGTTTCTTACACAAAGAAAACCCAATTTATATGGTACTTAGGCCGACTTTCTAACTCAATGTGTCATTAACTGCTACGCCGGAAGTATGAAAAATTCCTTGAAACTATATAAAGAAAAGCTAACATCATCCAGAGAAAATAGCGTACAGTTTCAGAATCTTTTTGTACGTTATGGTGAAGGGAAAATAGTTAGAAGGATGTAATTTTCTCCTGACGAGTATTCCAAAAAAAGAGCTTTAAAATCCGCCTAGAAACATCCGCTTTCTATTTAAGCCCTTTCCCAATCATTGCAAACAGCCGGTGCTCAAATCAAGTTCAAGTTCAAATCATTGCAAAAAGAGCTTGTCACAAATTTCCAAGCCTTCGCTTCGAAAAAAATAGTCTTAAATCGGACTTAAATCCATCTTTAAGTTCAAATCGGCACAAGTCTGACGCATCTAATCTTTCAAGTTTAACGTGAGGCTCGAAAGTTTTTAACGTTAGGTAGTTTGGTTTCAACCACAAGTGAAAGAAGACTAATAAGTTACAACAAAGTCATGGCAAGATTCCATTGAATATCCTACATTGCTGTAATGAATTTACTCCAATCAACATCTGCACAGTTCAGATAATAAAACCGCAACGTGAAATTAATGACCAGGGCTATTGCCTATTTTGACTTTGAGAGCCAATCGTCGTCATTACGGTAGTGCTCTGTCGCACTTTTAGTAATTAGTAGGCTACTGTATAGCCTTGAAAACAACTTTCTATTCTGAAAAAGTCCCTTCGGACAGGGACTATTTCCAAACTTCGTATCTGCAAATGTCACACAAAATGATAAGCCAAATAAAAGCCTAATAAACATAAGGCAAGAAATTAACGAAGTAGCCCTTTCCGTTTTTTGGTAGTGACTTCTAATATATCGGAAATCCTCTGACTCTCCTCCTACGCATTCAGCCGTTCAGCTAGTCCCCTGGAGTTTTGTCGCGTTTCGTCTATCTCGGTTCGCTTGTTTCACCTCCGAAAATTGTTCGCTGCATGGTCCATGGGACTTGTGTCGTTAGACCCTAGCAACCCTGTTTTCCCTCTTCGTTGCGAATTGCTGAGAGCTGTAGGGGCCCCCAATGCTATTATCTTTTGACCTGGTCCTGGGACTGGCACCGGTTTTCTACGTCTTGTGAAGCTCCGCTGCAGGACCTCCTAAGAACCCCCATACGTCCCGAAAACCTGCGATGTCGGCTTCACGTCGCGTAGAGACACCCCTCTGAGCCACCACAGTCCCTCATTATGCTCAATGGTGTGTGGCATACGTACTACACAACCGCGGCCCGAAAGGAAACCAGCCTTTCTTGGCTGCATGCATACGGACTGGATATGGTTTGTTTGATCGCCTCACACAAGTCCCGCGTCGCTTTTCACTTGGCTCGGGCGAACGTTGCCTCGACGGGTCTTCCATAGCCTCGTCCATGCATGGGGGCTTTTTCTCTGCGTTTCTAAAGTCGGGGCCTTTTCGCTTTCTACGTTACATGTGTGCTCCAAGGCACGGCTTCTTCCTCCATAACCTGTCTACTCCCCATCTTACCCTCCTCCCCTTCTCGTCCACACAAGGCAGTGCCAGACGCCTTGCCTTTGGGGTAACATGTGTGTGAATGATAGCAAACGAATGCGATACTGGATCCCGCGTAGTGGCTTGGTGGGTGTGTACGGGACGTTTCGCTTTCCACTGTTCTGTTGGGGCTTGGGATCTTGATCGGCGTCGGCGTTGTTGTCTGGGCAGCCAAATAAGACCAGGGAGAGAAAAAAAGAGAAGACAGGACCAGGAAAGAAGGAAGAGAGAGACATTGCTTCCATCCCCATCGCCTGACCCCAAGGGGGGACCTGGAAGGGGCGTGGAGACTGATTAGGACCAGGGACAACCCCAGGACCCCGCAATCTCGCGTGCAAGCTAATGCCAGTCAGCAACCGGACGCACAAAAACAACCGCTGACGAAAAGACCCTGGAAAACGTACCGATTTCGAATCTTATATCGGCTCGTTTCCGACGGACAATTTCGGAAACTTGGCGCAATAAAACGGAGGAAAAGCGGCTCATTACATAGGCAAGAAATAGTCTGCACCAGTACAATGAAAAGCAAAGGCTTACATTCTGTGATTCATTAGTTTATAGTAGCCTATTCACACATTGATGTCCGTCTGTTTGGCCTGTAGATCGCTACTAATGTTGGTTTGTTCTATATAATCGTCTAGTGTGAGCTAAATTATGTGCCGTAAGTTCATACTTGCTAAATTTAATAAAATAGTGTTAATTTTAAATAATAAAAATATTAAAAAATTTTGAGCATTCATACGTAATTCACGCACAGACGACCATAGGCAACCATGCAATATCGTATTTATATTTTTTCCCGTCTGATTATCTTTTATTGCAGTTGGTGTCCATGCATCCAAGTTCGCCTGAAACGTCCAACTCTTGTTTGTCCAGTGCGAATTGATGTTTCGTTGACAATATTCTCTACAGAAGTGATCTGTGATAATCGCTCAGAAATATTAAGGACCCGGAAATAAGAGTGAAGTGGATATTAGCGATTTTTTTCCCAGGCATCGTGTCTGGTACGGAAAGTCTGCAATAAAAGAGCCCATACATAAAGGATAAGTGTAACACTCGTTTTAAGAGAAAACTGTGTAACAGCATACATAACGTGACAGTCTTTCATAAGATCGTGTATTATAGTAATAATAACCACGTGTAAGAGACGGAATAATGAATAATAAAAGGTCATCTACATACGAGAAATTTTGCCCGGATTTTTACGCTCATGTTTCGTACGACTATGGTATGAATCGTGGTTGATTTTGGACGAATATTTAAGTAATTAAAGTCACAGCTTATTAAGTCGGGAAAGAATGTACTAGCAAAATGTACTGTACTTCAATTGTTAAATCCTCTTTTGGGAAATTATGAAAGTGATCGAAAGGGTTGATTTATTTGTTCTCTGAGCTGTGCTTGCCATCTACTGACTGCTTAAGAAACGTAAAGGCTGCGACACTGTTTGGGTTAAGTAAAGTTATACACGATGCCGCTTTTTGTATGTAAACAAATTGTGAGTCATGAAGACGGTACTGCCGTAAGTTCCGCAGATTTGAACACGTTTCCGTTGTAAAAATTGCGCTGAATTAGAAAAGCAATCCAGATTCTTACCACCTAAGAAGTACTTCTTTGCTGTATGCTTTTACGTCTTATCATTTGTCGTTTGAATTATTTCTTAAATGCGCTGTGTGACCCATTTATGAATTAGGACGAAAATGGTGAAGGTTATTACCCAAGAGACGTTCGATGCCGTGGTGCTTGAAAACATGAACGACTTCGACATGTCAGCAGAGGAAGCAAGGGAGGATGCCATCAAACAGTTTGAGTCCCAGGTAAAGTGAGTTATTCATAAAGGAGGAACTTAGTTTTTTTACTTCAGGGAGTAAATTTATCGAACATCGTCACATCGGCTGTTGGCACTGGAGACGCACGCCCAGTAGAGAAGTTGTCGCAGTACATAATAGAGCATAGCCAGAATGAAGCTGTAAGTTTGTACTTTTTTAGAATTCAATCCGCAGCTTTGTAATTTTCTTCAACAATTTTTTTTCCCAGGAAGAAAATATTGATGAATTGTTTAGCCGTTTAAATGATCTCGAAGTCGAATGCAACAAAGACCTGCCACACAGGGTTATGGCAGCAAAGACTGGTGTTTATTCCAGTTTGATTAATTTACTTACATTCCCGGATGAAAAGTTGGTGTTTCAAACCTTTAAAACTCTTATAGCTTTAACTGACCAGCAACCAGATTTACTTGATGGTCACAGTGCTAAGGAACTTGTAAAGCTTCTGGATCAAGTAAAAGATATTGCGACCGGTGGTCATTGAACTAAATCAATTTTCTTCCAGTGTATTGATTCCTGTAATACTCCTAAGCTTCTTATGATGTTAAAGCTAATCAAGAACTTGTGTACCCTACATGAGCTGAACCGCCAGTTACTTATTTTCGAACACCAGCTAGCTGCTAGGGTCCGAAACGTACTTGAATCACCTGCTGCAAAAAATGGCGAGGTAACTTTTTATAGATTCGAATACTTTTAACTACAGAAATTGCGATTCAAATCACTCTTCTTATTTAAATAACAACCCACCTTTTCAAAAATCGTCGTTGGCTTAGGTTGTGAGGTGTGTTTGTATACTGACACGAAGCATGGTAGCTGATGACGATATTCGAGTCGAGTTTGGAAAAGCCCATGAGTACGCTTGCACGATCGCACAAGAGCATAATGGTTTGGCCTTGCTTACCAACTTGCTAACAGGTGACTTCCTCAGTATTTTGTCGTCTTTCTGACGTTTACAGGAAATGCTAAAATACCACTCCCTTATTCACGATCCGTTGTCATGTTTCTGCAGAATTCCAGCACGATTCCGAGACAGTGTCAGAAATCCTACTTTCCTTGTCGCGATTATCTGTACGAAATGAATTTTGCCAGCTTGTTGTGGAGGAGGGTGGACTGAAGTTCATTTTAGATGTCTTGGTCAACTTCCATGATACTCCTCAATTAGTAGAACGGAGTCTTGTTCTCCTGAAAGCACTAGCTGGTAATGACGACGTAAAAAGAGGTGTCGCGAAATCGGGAGGAATACCTCTAATCGTGGCAGCTGTGACCCGTCACCAAGTAAGCAACTTGTTTTTCTTTTCTCATCTTGTTAGGCGTTACCCAGCTTTCCCATGTCTTTCTTTTCGGCCTGGATTCTAAAATTAAATAAGTGTTACGAAACAGGGATGGTTAAATATTAAGTTTTGTATTGTGCATCCATCGTTCGTGAACAATTTCTTACATTGTGAAGAATTTCACGGGATTGGTGCATTCAGAAATTTCGTTGTGTTTATTTCTTTGTATTAGGAAGTCTTTATTATGAATCAGTTGAATAAGTAGGGGCAACCTGTACGTGCATTTTGTATTGCGTTCGGTAACGACAGCTTTTAGTAAGCCTGGTTTTCCCTCGTTATGATTTTAAATTAATTTGATCGTTCGTTAAAAGTCTTGCTTGTTCTGGTATTATCGTCAGAACAGTTTTGATCGACTATTTCATTGTCCAAAAAACAACAACAAAAAAAAACAAAAAAAAAACAGATTAACAATGTAAGTAAATTTTCCACCGTCACTTTATATGCAGACGGTTGATGGGGTGGCCGAAGTGGGTTGCGCTGCCATGGCAGTGATTTCGCTAAGAATGCCTGATATTGCTATGGAGCTGGTGCAAACCGGAGCAGCTCAAGTCATAGTTGACATTCTGAAAATTCACGCGAAGCAAATCAAAATCGAAGTATAACTAGATTGTAGCGCAGAGAGGGGAGCCCACTTATCTATTTTGTGTTTTGTTTTTGTGTGTGATTTAGCGTCAGGCAGCCATGGCCATCCGTAATATTGTTTGTCGCAGGAAAGATGAGCTAAGTTCAGCTTTCCTTACTTTGGGAGTGGAAGATTTATTGCAAAAGATACTTTCGCGTCAAAAGAACGACATTGACGAAGTTAAAGCTGCCCTGCGCGACCTCGGTTGTAAAGTGAAGTTGAACGAATTATGGAAGGGGCAAGCTAGTGCTGTCACACACTAAAAACCTCCACGTTTGACATTAACCCCTTTTTAACCGAACAATGTAATAATCCATTTTATTGAATTTGCTTGCCTTTTAACTGCAACGACTAGCTGCGGTGTCATACCTGGAACTCGAAATAGTCCTAATACATGCTTTTTCGTTCGCTAAACGTATTTCCTTTTGTCGCCGTTCATTAGTCGAACGTCGATGTATATAGAGTGAGACTTGTTAGTCCTAATACAGGAGTTGCTCTCTTATCCGGTCTGTGCAGGAAGGGACACCACGCTGGATAGTCCAAAATTGGGGTATCCGAAAAAGCACATTTAACTATAAATTGAATTGTGAAATCTTTTCGAATGTTGTATAGATATATCTCTTTACATGTATTATTGGGTTAAGTCTGAATTTTTTAAATGTCAGTTATTTCCGTCTTTCCTTGTGAATCACTCAACGTACCTCATCCGACATTCAATTCACTACTTTTCCGACTTGCTGATTCACCACTACTAAAGCTTCTAGTTTTACTCAAGTAGTTATTAACACATTCCGTATCTGCGTGTCCGGGTTCATGTTTTCAAATTACGTAAAGAAACAACAAAAAATAGTAATTTGTTCACAGAAGCGGCATGATTAAGAAAGTACAGATCACAATCACTACTGAAGCGCAATGTGTTATTTCCATGAAGTGCACAGGGAAGCGGAATCCGTGGAATTTCTTACGAAACATGGCCACGTAAATTGTTTGTGGCTTAAAGCGGGTCAGGGTAAGTGGCCTCGTCTGTATTCATGGTTCTAGACGGAAGTAGGGGCAATTTTGTCCCAGGGCAGTTTGGGCAAAAATCATACCAACATATTCAACGAAAATGAAAGGTTTTAGTAAATAACTCAAGTTGCGCTAGAAAACTCAATGAAACATGAAAAACAAAATTTACGTGAGAAAGAATTAAAAATCTAATTTCGCTTCTTCTCTTATCAGCAAGGCCGTACCCAGCATTTCGGTAACGTGGGGTGGGGGTTGAATAGGATTTTGTTTCAAGGGTGTGCTAAAACTTAACGGAGGGTTTTAAGGCAGTGATTAAACTTCCGCCACTAAAATAATAAATATATTATTTTAGACTTCTTGCAGTGGTGGTGATAATGGGTTCAACACCCTATCCCGCCAAATACGGAGAATGACTGTAAGAAATGGTTCTATTGTTTCAGTATTATGTCTATTAAAGGTATCAAATGCTGTCTAAACATAGTTTTTTAGATAAAGATAGTTTGTGAAATACTAATATACTGTAACATAACTAGCCTTCAAGTATTACTGACTTTTTCTGTAAAGATAATGAGCTTTTTTAAAATAGTATACGGATGGTTATGATATTACACGTCATATAATAATGTAAATCTATCGTATAAGAATAAATACCTAAAGCTCGAGTAACTAGTTCCTTATAAGGAACGCGTGGCAACATTGGCCATTAACCGTTTCCAACCGCTTAGGCAAATGTGACAAATTTCACCTCTACTGTCTACAGATAAGAACAAAAAACATAAATTTAATGCCACTCATAGCTTGGCAATAAAGGAATGGGCATGGCAATGAGTGAGGTGGGGAGTCGCTGTGTGTGACACCCTGTCAACAAATACAGCTCTAATGTAGTACGTTTCAAAGTGAAAGCCCAATTAGGAGTACCATTGTGTTTTATCTAGATATACGCCGAAAGAAAGAAAATCGCTTTTCAGTAACTTTCCAAGTTACACAAGATCCTACGGTCGGCACTACGTCTTAATTGAACTTCTTTTTTATGAATACAAATTTTTCGCCTTGGCTAGTTACTTTATGACAGATAGGCGGCTTACGCCACAAAAAGTAGTTTTCTTCTTCTATCGTAGGTGTGATTAAGCCCCTTACAGAGCACAGGGAAGCAAAAGAGAGACAGCATAGGAGGGGCTTGCTTAGCAAACCTGTTCAAGGTAACCTGAGGGGCTTTTGTATACCTGCACAAGTCTTCACCGCGGCCATTAAAAAAGCGGCAACGGCAGTCTGCATTCGAGGTTCTTCCAGTTTGTGTTGGAGCTCGTGTTTTTCCGACAATAGTCTGTTTTTGCGATGCTATTTCCGCCGTGGTAGGTTACAAACGAAAGTGAAAGTTGACAACTGATAGACGCTGTGCCCTTGAAAGTTTTCTGAAGTGCAATTTTTTAAATAGTTAACTCAATCTAGATTCAAAAAGACGTATTCATCGAAAGGCTCAAGGTCAGAAATAGTATTGTGAGATCATCGTTATCCGCGCGTTTGACTGCAGCATCCCCTTCTGTTCATCCTTGCCCTGAAGCTTCGTCGGATCCATTCCAAACAGGGAAAGAAGTTTTGCCCTTGTAAGGGAAAAGGCTGCATTCATGATTAGGAATTTTCAGTGAACTTTACATTTAGGGATGGGTTTTGCTAGTGTCATGAGCTGAAGAATTGCTCTTGCGCCAGAGCGGGCAAAAAACACGCGTGGATTTTCCGTGCATACGTTTTGTTGCATTCCGATTGTAGAATGTCGCGAATGAGTGAAGTAGAAGTGGCATCCGTGCCAAGTGGACGTAAATTGCTCAAGTTCTTGATCCTTTTTGAAAACCCAAGTTTGTTATTTTTTCCCGGCCAGTTCCTGAGCGGACGCGTCTTGATTGAATTGGAGGATGACACGCCTACTTTGGGTAAAGCCTGTTACACTTCGTTTATTCTCTTTGAATCCTATCAAAATGGACCACACAAACGTTATGCCTAGGCCAAATCACTAGACTCGAAGCAGACCAGCCTGGTCACGCAATATATTACTTAGTTCCGTTACATATTTGATCCAATCTAAACAAATCTCGCTACACCAAGTCGTGAAATTGAGTTTCAAAAATAATAGTAGTATTGGAAGGCCGAGCTTTCTTTTCGATTCAGGTGCATAGCGAGCCTAGAGGAGCAGGTTATGTGTAGAAGGTTTATTTATGGCGTTCTGGGAATTTCTATTGGTGTAAAAACCGCAGGGAAATGCCCACTGCAAAGCGACTGGAGACTTTAACATTTCGTTCCGGTTAGTCAATCAGAAGACCTACAAACCTAAACAATTTTGTTGGAAAGTTAGTGTGACTGGCCGGCAAAGCTTGTATGGGAGTAAAATTGGAAAGTAATGAATTCGGTGTGAAAAATATGCCTCGTTGTATACGACGTTGCCTGTGGGATACGCTAAGAGTCACCAAGTCTATATAAAAGCTTTGACTCACGCGAAGGTAGCATTTGGGGGAGTAGACGGAGGCATTTGAGGAAGATCAAAGGTCGTAATGTGACTTGACACGCAAGTCGTGGTGACGACGAGCAGGAACGTTACGGGCAGGTAAGACACACCAGGGTATTTTGGGCAAAAGTGGGTTTGTTTGTGCAATTTGACGTTCCCATGTGCTGCCGCCGCGCCTACTCATTTTGTTCAGTACCTTTCGAAGTCGCTCCTGCAAAGATCCATGAAAGATCACGGTTTCCGTGTCAGTTTCCAGCTAGAGTTAATATGGTTATCGTCAACTGCGCCTCCCTGACCTCTCCTTTGAAGCGAAGTCAGGGTCGCAATGCAAATGACGTAAATGCATGCATTCATGAGGTAAACAGTACAATGAACCTCCCAAGCCTCCATATTTCTCGTATGAAGAACGTACAGGGAGGGTGCGAAGGTTCATACAGCGAAGACGTTTTCCTTGATTTTCAATTAGGAATGGTTATGTTAAAGCGTTTTCTCGGTTCTAGCCCTTGTTCTATACAAAAGTCGAACATGTAGGCAAACTAACCGGAAAAGCCTGTCGAACAAAGGAATGGCACTGGGCCTTCTTTTTATTTGAATGTTTAAAAATAAAAATAAGAAAAGTTAAAACATGAAGCGTTAATAAAACTGGCCCCCAATAAACCAACACTACATTGGCAAAATAAATAAAAAGTAAACTCTAAACGATTTGAATAGCGTTCACTCCTTGGAGTAATAGCCCTATTCCTGATCTTGTAAGCGTGGGCTGCGTATAATGTTCAATTCGTGTCGACAGGGTTATTTTTCCATGTGGTGGGCGAAGGAGTAGTGAAGATGGTGCGAAAAGGTCGAGAAGTGGCTTCCGACCGTGAAAACTATATTGATTTTCGAATGCGCCTCTTGGGCGAACCAGGTAATCATTTTGCATTGTGGGAAAAAAAGTGTTTCGATGAAAGGAACGTCATTGTAAAGCCTTCACAACATTGACAGGCCAAGGACCGGTACTACTGAGTCCCGGAATTCATAGCTTCCCGTTCAAGCTGGGACTTCCGCTAGGACTACCTTCGACCTTCTTGGGGAAGCATGGGTGGGTGCAGTATTATTGTAAAGCGGCATTTCGGGAACCGAATGGTCTTTTACACAAGAACCAGCAAGTCTTCATTGTTATGAACCCTATAGACCTAAATTTGGAGCCCCCACTCTTAGCTGTAAGTAGCCAATTCTGAATTGAAATGGTTACAGAATTTTTGGAATCTACGTTGTTTCCTCTTATTTATCGATCTATTTTTATTTAGCAACCCTTTCATTGTGAGATTGAACATCGATTGAGTACGGGCTGTATTGCGTACGGATCAGTAACATGCAGAGTCCGCTTGGACCGTGGAGGGTACGTACCAGGAGAAACCATCTCAATCTGGGCAAACGTGCAAAATCACAGTCGTAAAGTTATCAAGCGCACCAAAGCATCGTTAACTGAGGTAATGACATAAAATGCTTGTGTGTTAAAATAAGACTTTTATGAGTGATGTCTTGAAAGTCTGATCCACTTTGGGGAATGTTTTTAAACCACGCCTTTCTGC
Organism: Triops cancriformis; assembly: GCA_020615345.1. Classification (NCBI taxonomy): domain Eukaryota; kingdom Metazoa; phylum Arthropoda; class Branchiopoda; order Notostraca; family Triopsidae; genus Triops; species Triops cancriformis. The sequence goes on from JAHZNP010000639.1 coordinate 41,383, forward strand.
TTTACAGACTGTGCAATATATGGCACGCAACAAGGTGGTGAGAACCGAAACGAGAGAGTTGGGGTCACTGAGTCGAGGAAAAATCAAACCGCAAGAATCCGACGACTGGCGAAGTGAGCAGTTGTACGTACCACCTCTTCCACCGACAAATCTACGGGGGTGCCACCTTATAAGGATACAATATGACGTTTTTGTGAGCTTTATCCCATTTTTGAATTTACGTTGTTTGTCTTGAGAGTTTAATGGTTGTCCCTCTGCAGTTCCAGATTGAGCCAAGAGGAATAGAAAAGCCTATTCGATTACAGTTACCGATCATGTTGGCCACGTATCCCTTACGTGGTGAAGATGACACACTACATAGGAAACGAGAGGCCCATTACCCGCAGACGTTGCCTATTTTCCGTCCGTGGCTTGACGAGAAACCGTATGATGTGCGTGTTCCTGTCGAAGAATATTAAGAACTTGATGGGTTTACCGACCAATCAGTCTTTTCTACCATTCATACTACTTTCTTTGGCGCTACGACACTGGTGTTGTCCCTGTCCGCTTATTTTCTGCTCGAAGGCAACGCGCAGTCTGGGAGGAATTAGGTTTTGGAGTGGGCATACTGGATCTTTTTAAGTTCGTTTTTCTTAACAGTTTTTATATGTCGTTTCCAGTTCTTAACACGCTGTAGCCATGGAATAATTTTTTACGTTGTTCAAAGACAAGTCCAGTGACTGTAAATACTGTATATCTTTCGTGCAAACAATGAATAGAGAAGCTTGAGAACTTATGCCACTTATTCAGTTTTATAACCGCATATCACTGCAGAGTCACTCGATTAGTATTATTCGCTAAGGAAATCCAAAGAATCTTTCATTATGTTTCAGTTACATGCACCTGTTGAATTAAACTCCTAGTTGGTAAAAACATGGGACATAAGTTACTCAGAGGATTGCGAAAAATCGATTGCACTTCAGTCATGTTACCGTAGATTGTTTCCGTCAAAGACTATAAAGTCAGGGTGGAGCCAAAGTAGCTCCCGAGAGAGATCTCAGTGATGATGGAGTATAATGACCCAAGCCTCTTATGACCGTGTAATAGTGAGAAAATAACGTTACTAAGACCGAGGCGATTCGAAGAGAAATAGATGCAGGGCCGCGCGAACTAGGATAGCACTAAGCCCCGAACTCCTAAATGTCCACCGGTCAAAGTTATTGAGCAGCAACCGGTACAGTACCCGAACGAATATCCATAACCTGACACCATTCGCTGATCATCCTTTCCCGCTATCCCTGGAAATGCGCATTCTAGGCCGCCGGACAGGCTTGGCCTGGCATGTACCTCTTTCTCTTCTGTCTGTTTCCGTCCCTGTCTCCCTTCCACTCCCCCTTAAATAATAAGTTTAACTCTTACTTGAGCCTTAAAAGGTTAATAAACAAATAAAACTTATTTAGTAAACTTAATTTTAACATCTCAATTGCATTGACGCTTGTACAAGTGTGGTTGAAATCTCTTACATATGAAATAGCTTTTAGGAATACATGTAATCTTAATGTACAGATAAAGCTCCTTAATCGCGGGTTTGCTTTTTGGGGGTAAAATACTTATGGCCGTTTGTTTATGCTTGGCTGTAAAAAGAATTATTTACTGGACGCGTAGGTTTGGACTATTCAAAATAATTATAATTTCATGGAAACTGATCTGATATGATTGTAATATTGCGACAAAAACATTTGTTGACACTCACATGTGTATTGTATGGTAACTGCATGGGGCTCCCCGGTCACCCTGTGCCTGTCATCCGACTTTCAAATGCATGGGAATTCCGGGTGTCGGGGTTAGAATGACTTGCGACAGACGTCTTTGTAATGTACAATACGTAGGCGAAGTTGACATGGTTAGCCCCATGCAACACTCCTTGAGAGTGAGGGAGTAAGGAAGTCCGAGCAATTAAGGGGAAAAGTCGGTCAGCGAGACAAAGAAAGTGAAGGAGAGAGATTGTCCAAAAGGTGTGTGAATTTAGCAGTGAGAGAGTGAGGACGGTAAGACAAATATTTACCACCCTAACCCGTGATTTTGCATGAATCCGCGGGCAAGCATTTTCGCCATCAGACAGAAAATTGCGAGACCAGTGTAGTGTTCGAACAATTTTTTGCAAGTCAAAATGCATTGTATGTAAACAGTGACGACTAGCTGGAGGAAAAAAACTGTTACTAGGAGTTTAAGAGGTTGTGGCCATCGCGGAAGTCAAAGAAATAATCCCTTCTTGTTCCAGCTCGTATAGGGTGAGATTGTTTTAAACAATTGCAATAAAATATCTAAGCTAAGGATTAAGACTGATCCATCCATGGAAAGAAGACGGATTTTCAGAAGAAAATCGACGAAGCAATTACAACAGAACTCCGATTTTGTCAACTCTCGTGACGAAAACTAGATTATGCTAAGGGACCGTCCACAAATGGCGCCACCCGGAGAAAGGGTGGGTGGGTTCAGTAAAAGATGACGCGAGATGACGAGACGGTGGGAAGGGGTTGGCAAGAAAGTGACGCCATCCTGTAACTCTAAACTTAACTGGTGATTCTCTGCAAACCAATTTTACGTATTACGTAAAATATTACAAAACAATTTTTTAAAAAGGAAATCTTGTGTAATACACAAGTTTTCTTTTTTCCCCTTTTTTAGTTTGTTATAGGGGTCAACCAGGTAATGGCGCCATTTTTGAGGGTGGAGTGACGGCAAAGGTGACGGTAGGTGACCGAGGGGGTGGGTGGGTAAAAAATTCGGGATTTTTGGGTGGCCCAATTTGTGGACGATCCCTAACCTTAGTGGCATTTTTTTATTTTCTCGCAAGCGACGTGCTCTCACGTTGCTTTTGCTCAAAATTTAACCTTTCTTCACGGGTATTGTAGGCATATCTCATAATCGTCGTACATTAGTTCTACGCAGGCCAAAAACCAATGAGGTATAGGCTACTGGGTTAGCAAATTACCATTAAATGATGGTGTTTGTTTGTAGGAGCCCTACCCTTAGATATGATTTTATTTTACCGCGGGTTATAAAAATGTAAAAACATTTTTTAACATGTTATATACTTACACATTA
>JAHZNP010000640.1:0-18780 GCA_020615345.1 Triops cancriformis
AGAGTTAGCTAATTTTTAGCTTACCTTTGTTGTTCTTAGTACAGGTAGAAAGATTTTTAATAATTTAGCTGTCGTAGGTAATTATGTGCAAGCTGGAGTCTTTTCTGCTATTTGATTTGGGACTTTTGTGCAGGGAGCCGCGGTGGGCTTACGGTTGTGTAAGGGGAGCCGCGAACCATCAAAGTTTGAAAACCACTGGTCTATGCTATCGTTCAAATTGTAAAACTTGATGCATCTTTTTCGGACATGTATTACTCTTTAGTAAAAATATTGTAGAACACAGGAAAGTGCCCAAGTTTCTTAAACCATACTTATTGAGGTTCAGATCTTATTGCCGCGTAGCTGTTCACTTTCCTGCACTATATATCTTTCGTGCCGTAATCAATTAGGAAACTTTTTGCGTCTTAAAGTGCGGGTTTAAGTAGCAAGTGTGACTCCGAATTCAAAAAGTAGCTTAGAGTACTTAGTTGCTTCACAGTCTTAGCAGTAGACGGGAATGAGTTAATGTAACTAGTTTGGTCTGGCACTTACCGCTGTGTCAAAACCGACGACGTAACTTGGGCATGGAAGAATGGCTAACGTTGACAGTGGAGTTGGTGGCCAACAAAGAATATCATCCCACGTCCAAGGACAAAATCCGTCTGCTTGACAAAATAAACAAGGCAATGAAGCTTTCTGATTATCTCCTATCTTTTGTGTTTCGTACAAGTATTATTTGGTTGTGCAGCCCACGACACTTGTACGTAAGAGCCCAGTAAATTGCCTTTTTTCCGGTTCAAAGATTCTGTCACTTAGGTTTTTCTGTCAGTCTTGCTATACCAATTGAAAGTTAATCCAGCACGAAACCTGAAGATTTTCCGTTGGGAGGTAAATTGGCGGGAGTTCCTCTCCATTCTTTTTTGTGCGTGAAAATCTTTATGTGACCGACGTGGTACACACTTGCTTATTGATGGCTAGGTTTCTATACATTTTTCTCCCAGCTCGAAGCGTTAGCTTTACTCTAAGAGTAAGTTTGTAAATTTGATGGGGAAGTTAGCTAACGTACAAGTTATTGAGCCCAGGGCTTTACGCATTTGAGTTCAGTCATCACCATGGTTAATATGACCGTGTTCGCTTTGGATGTCCTCGACACAGAAATGTACCAGACGGGTTACTTTGTATACCAATGCACGTCTAAGTAGCGCATCGTAGCACGCTGAAGCACGTATCGTCGTACGTTCGCCTACTGAATATGAAGCTGTTGCTGCTAAAACAGGCGTTTTGTATTAGAAAAATAAAATAACGAACTGTTCGAAAGTGCTTATTTTCTCCATGGAAATAACAAAATCTTCTGAAGCAAATGAGATTAGTTGCTGTTGAGGTCGCTGCAAACCCATTTCTGTCGTAAACTAATTACTTGGGAAATATTCAGAACGATTTAGTGAACACTGTCTGTATATTTCATAATTTCCTTTATAGTAAAGTTATGCCTCAAATTTATTATACCAGTAGTACACAATATTCTAGAAGAATTCTTATTTGCCTGTCTTTGACAAGACACAGTATTAACGTCGCTTGGAAGGCAAGGGAAAAATAGGTTTATTTTCTCCACAGGTTTTCCGCGTTATGAATCTAAGATGGTTCAAAAAATAATTTGAACACGATCTATTTCAAAGCTGCAGTTACTTTTTCCAAAACTATGCTGCCACAAACGCTACGAATACACGGCTTGCGGCATTTTATGAAAACGTGTCATTGACAAATTCGAGCTATTATATTTTTTTTTCAGAAAGACTAGAGAAGTATTGAAGTTTTCCATGGAACTTTTCAGCCTATTTTTCGTAAATTTTACCCACGAGATTTCCTAGAAAACTTAAATGTTGTAGTAATTTGACGTTATACATTATGTTTGAACAGTTACTACTATTCTTGATTACCGCTTACTTTTTATTTAGACCAATTTAATCTTACATTGTCGCTTCTCTACCCATTTGTATTAGTAATCTACTAGCCAGCTTCAATCAGTGCGACGTGCTTTTACGTTTTAATAATTCTCGAAGTACAAGATACTTGAGTGACCGTTATGTGTGGGATGTGGCCTATGACTTGTCGTGTAATCGGGGTGCAACACGCTCGATAACATGTACTGTACAGTAAATATTGAGAAAGTCCGATTACCTACTGTATCAATGATCCAATCAAAGTATGCTAATGAACAGAGATACTTAGGAAGACATTAGCTAAATGATAAGTAGGCTTAGAACGAAAACGGAATTGGGAGTGAGAAAACTCATCCATTATTTTATCGTTACCACCAGGACGTGAGCATTGCTCGACTACGTTTCCTACCCTAGTCCTGTTGCCCAGCGAATTGTTTGCTTAAGCTTCTTCGAAGCTGTTCAAGTATAGAGTCCTGGATCCCGACTTGCTCTGTCCTGTTTTTCATCTGCGTTGGATTTTGTATAGATTTAAGACTCCGGTGCACCTAACGTTTCAAAAGACGCATTACACGATGGATCATTCAGCTTATTTTACAAAAGCTCTTTTATGTTTATAACAATTCCATTTCTACATTGTGTTTTAAATCCTATAATAAGTGGCCCTCAAATTGTAGTAGAGCCAGCGAAAAACGAACTTTACGCAAATATAATTCAATCGCGAGTTTTTGGAGTAATGACCTAAAAGATTCTTAAAAATTCCCTGCTAATTACTCGAACGGAAAACGTCCGATTTGAATTTTGTTACCAGAAGAGTTATCGTCCAAACTAACTCCGGTGGGCAATCTAATCTAGTTTCGAAATTTGTTTTTCCGAAAAAGTTTCAATTTGAGTCGCTTATATTACAAACTTGCTAAGTAGTCTTTATAAGTACATATAGGATAGTATGTAACTATTTCTTATAATTCAATACCTTATTTTGGGACAACTTGTGGTCAAATATTAAGCATTTTTTCACATCGCTGGAACCATTCATCTATGTAATATCCTTACAGGATGAAGTTGGGTGCAACCTAGCTTCAGATCCATTTAAAATTTGATTTTGTTGTTTTGGCTTGTATTGATAGCCTTACAAGTTGAAAAGTTTGCGCTCTTTGTCTAAAGCTGCAGTGTAGAAGAGCAAAGGCAGCACTGAATTTACGTTTGCTCCCAGCCATGGAGAAATTGTTCGCCATTCGAACTACGTTAACATCCGTCGTAGTTGTTCGCATGCGTGCCTACCTACCCACTCCCCCTCACTCCTCCCTCACATTGCTGGCGAGAATTGCTCCAAGTTGTTTCAAGAAAAAAAACTAAGGAAAGGCCGCAAGGCTTTTAGCATTTTATCTCGGTACATGTTTGGGGATTATCCGATTCAATGGGAAGAGCTTCTTCTTTGTTTTTCGTCCCCTTTTTTCACCTCCGGAGGCACTTTGTTTCTGCCTACAATGTGTACTGAAGCTATACAGTTTATCGCGTTTAAGGAATTTTCTAAGACGCTAAGTAGCAACAAATGAAAAGGAGATTTATCTCTATGGAGATATCAAAGCCCTTGTTCAGCTCTAAAGATCGAAGTAGGGGAAAAGTATAAAGAAAGCGTATGAGACATGTGTTGTTATTTTTCTGTTAGGCTGGCGTGACTCCTTCAGGCAGCGATTGTCATCTGTACCAGGGAAATATATCTTTCAGAAAAAAACAGTATACCTGACTCTGATTAGGCTGTACCACTCATATTTTCCGTCCGAAGTCCTTAAATATGGCAAGACTCAACTCTAGTGTGAATTTTTCCTCCCATTTATTTATTGATATTTGATTTAAATAGCTAGAATTAAAGACATAAAAATAATGAAAATGTAACAAACAGATGACGGTGAACCCGTGCACGATTAACATTCGATTAAGTCGGGGTTAAGAGGAGCGAATTACAAATTAACTTTATTCAGTTCAATGTAACAAAGCCAAATATTTTATGACACTTGACTACTTACGTCAAAACGCTAGTTTTCTACCTGCTGAAGCCGAAACTCAACACTTCTTTTTCTTTTTAAAACGTTAGCAAGGGGGACGTGAGCAACGGAAGAAATCAGAAAAAAAGTTGATACTACAGTAGCAGAAAAATTCAAATCATTTTTCAAAATACTGCAACCGTATATTTCTAGAAGAAAAAACTCTCCTTTCCCCTCTTTCCCTTTCTTTGTCCATCTTTCCCTTCCAAACAGTCTTTGTTCGGAACAAACGTGTTTAGAATAAGCAAAATAAATTTAATTTCATACATTATAATGGTAGCATTAGTGGCGAGGGCGGAAATCATTCTGTCGATTTTTGTCGTTCATCCGTGCAATAACGATATGAAGAATTGACGTTTGCTTCACATCAATATTCTTGTGAAGACTGACACAAAATCGTTTGGCTCTGACTTCCTTATACGTGTTTCGGAAGTGGAATCCCCTACGTTTTAACTAAAGATCCAGAGCTGTCAATTTCTGCGTGCCTCCTGGTGTTGTCTTCCTAGATGAACAAGAACGAATATATCAAGAGGGACAAATAGCAGCTATGGGTTGCTTTAAACTGAGTTCAAACCCCAACCATCCACTTTCGATGAAGGTGAATCAATTTCGTCAGACCTTCAAAGCTTCACTTTGAACTAATAATTGAAATTGCTTTGATTTGGCCTAACTTAAACTTGCCTTTTCCAGTACCTGATTGGTAGCACACATGCTCTGACGAAACAAGAGTGCCCACAGTAGGCAAAACAACTCATCATTAGACTTGTAAACGAACAAGGCCCGAGATTCGGTGGTGCTGGTAACAAGGTTGAATATTGGTATCACACTTGAAGAGAATTTTTTTTCGCAAGAAAGACCTATTTCCTTCGAAAAAAAGTCGTTCGACAGAATTGTTGGTACGGAAGCCAGTGTTGTTCTATATGCAATATTCGAGCGGGAACCCTCCAACCTACTCTTCAACCTCCATGCCCCAAGAGGACAGATCACGGTCCCCCAACGCTTGACCAAAATTACCTTCTTCTTTATTGTTTTCCAGAGTTTGTCAGGCCTTCAACTTACCCGTGACATGTACTTTCAGGAGAACGTACATTTCTTCTGATTTTTTGTCCAATTTGCTGTTCAATGCAGGAAGGCTCTCAGACCGGCTTGGACCAAGCCCATGTGAACCGAGTTCATACCGGTCATTAGAAACTGTTTTGTCGGATCACCTCGTAGCCCTTGCAAACGAACTGTCTTTGTGTGCATATTGGTCCCAGAGGACGTCTTCTTAAAGTCTAGTACACAACGGATACAAAAATACGACATCCGAGATTTCTTTTTTTATATGTGTATCAACTTTAAGTCGAACGTAGTTTCCAGCGTCGATTCTATTTCGCTCAAGTTTTTTTTTCCCATTTTCGATACTTCTCATTTTCAGACCTTAATTGATTTCACGCTGGCTACTTTGTATTTCATATAACTGAGTCTCCATTTCCCGAACCGTTTCATGTCTGGTTGTGTCGACAATGTCAAGAAAGCATCCTATTACATTAAGCGGGATTACGTGTTTAATTTACTATTTCCACTATATATCAGCACCGCAAAGTCCAGTAACACAAGCTGGGCCACGCCAAAACTGCTAAAAGAACTCAACCAAGTGCTAGTTTTATTGTAATGTAGGAAATTTCGGGCGATTAGTACCGAGCTAGGGCAGCTGGATGAGCTGGGCTCAGGTTTTGATAGCTCAACATAGTATTGAGTTATAGAAAAATTTAGTGTAACATACGACTGTAGAATGCACCTGTCGTCTCATATTGTCAGAAGTTTTTTTTATCAATGAAGTTTTACTTTCTCATATTGACCTTCTGTTGAGGTTTTTTAAGTTATTGATGTGTTTTAGTCGAACTTGCGACAGTGCAGTTTATTAACTTCGGAACTTATTTCAGACATTCCATCCCAGACTTTTCTAGAATAGTTAAATATGAAATAGTTTTGAAACAATGTAACAAAATGTTTTGGCGGGCCTGAAAGTTTTTTTTGCGTTAGAAAGTCTTTTTTCATAATTAACTAGAGGAAAAATATGTATTTATTGCGTAAAGTATGTAATTTTATTTTGTTCGATCACTGGAAGAGACTAAACACGTTTTAAGAATATCTCAACGAGGAGATTCAGATAAAAAAAATATTTTACTGTCAAGGAAGATCTGAAAAATATATAGCAGACTTTATTAAACCTTTCGTGGCATATCCCCGAGTAATTTGGCCACAAGGGAGGGGGTACACAGTGATCTTAACACTTCGAAGACCTATAAAGTAAGCGTGTTACCCATATCAAGGTGCCTGGAGCTGCTGACGCTCACACAGCCAGAAAAAATAAATAAAGAGAGAAGTGCTTTTCTTCTCGTGACGATTTTTCAATGTACCAGAGCATAGTGCTGAACACTGGAAAAGCATGTACTTCGTACTTGCAGGCTGAAAAGTAATCGATGCTCGATTGGGAATGTCCACGTTTGGAAAGTTTGAATCTGGTCGACTGACCTAACATAATCGACCGAGACTAAAATGGAATCCGGTGTCAGTTTTTTTAGGCACCAACACACGCAAGTGGAAAATCTGTTGCTCTACATGCCTAAAATACGCGAGCGTCCGAAAAGACTCGGAGATGAAAGGAAGATGTGCTGTAGTGTCAGCCGAAGTAGGACTTCAATGGTATCCCCTTCTTTTTTACACATATTGAACCAACCCGCAGAAAATGCTTAAATATTAACTTTCAGAAGACGAACCCACGGAATATTAAAAAATGTATGCCTGTGTAGTTTTTGTGCTGCTGTGAATATACCAATTCCTCCATTTATACTTTTTCAGTTGAAGCGAAGTAACTTTAGCACTGCTAAAAATATTTACATTTGAACAGTGAATTATGCAACAAATGTCATAGACGTGTACAATACTATTACATACGTATATTAGAATGCGTCGAATGACAGTTAAAGTCATTTAGCGCGCCAATTCGAAAGGCAACATTGAAGTTATAATATTTGGTATTTTCATAAATTAATAATATTTGCATAAAAATTTCTTTTCTTATCTGTAATTTTTTCTACATAAGTACAATACAATATATAGGAAAATTCTTTTAGTTAAAATATGTGTTACCTCAATACAGGTAAAATTTTGTGAACGCGGAAATTATTCCTGTCTTACTCAGGCAAAAAATGCCTCCGTTCACGGGGCAGTCAGCAGAACTATTAACAGCGCAAAGGAAGGAGGTATAAAACTTACATAACTTAACATTCAATTACGTAAAACCACTGCAACCTTTGCTTATATCTAGTGGTCTCTTGTGAAGTTGCGGCTCTAAAGCAGTCCTGTAGTTCATAAGCCTTGCCCTTGTCTGTGATGTGTACAGCTTGTTCATCATCAGCCGGTAAACGGTAAGTGAAAACAAATGGGAAGTGTATTGCGTAGTAACTTTCTTGTGGACAGAACGTGCCGTGTGGTGGAATCGTGCAGCTTCGCTTGTTTAGTAAAGGCGCTGGAAATGAGTTGGGCTACTGGGAGGATTTATTACAAGTTAGAAAAATGTTAATTACTGACCCAAACTGGCTTGCAGAGTAGCATTGGCTTCCGCTGCGAGACTGTTCTGGAGACACTCCACTCGTTTGCGCAAGAGGATCATGTTCTGGTCCAGCATTTTTTCATGCAGTACTTCCAGGGTGTCGTCTGTCTGTCGAATGAGAAGAATTAGCTGCGTGAAAAGGAAAGAAAAACTAGGACGACATGTTTGATTGTTTGGTATTGTATTCGTGTTCTACCTGGTACCCGTTAGAAGTCGTATGTAGTGATATAAATACTTGTTTTCACTGAATGGTTGCTTTTTGTCGGTTTGATAGTCGATTTTATTGTACTTCGTAGATAGCTTTGTCAAGTTTGGGTTACCAAGAGAAACCGTTTGAAGTTTACTGGCTATTATATTGAAACTTATAGCAGGAGGCCCATGCCAATTTATCGACTACTCTTGGCAGCATTTCTTTTAAGTTATTCACACTCACAATTGTTGACGTCAAAAATCTGAGTTAATCATAAAGTTTTGCCAGGTCTCAACTAACTAATTCTGTGAATTTTGAAAGAAAAGTTCCGGAGCTCACCGGAGAACTGTGACTTACGGGTATGATGTAGCTGTATTACGATGAGACCCTAATCGTCTTCAAACACGTGAGGACACCTCTTCAGACTACGTGTGACTGAGAAATAGGATTCGCTGGCAGAATCCTTGTACAGCCTGATCTTCAAGGGACTATGCGCAACAGGATTCCGCTGTGTGGGTAATTATGTGGGCAATCGAAAAGAAGGAAAGGAAAACGAACAAGATTGTACGGTTCGCTCGCCTCCGTTGTTGCGAGTCTGAGTTTAAATTCCATTTCGTATTTTTTGTCACACTGAAGCTTAAGAAAGTTTTCTATATGACGGAAGTAAGTAACGCCCATATTGTCAGCAATCCCGTGTGGTGCCTTATAAATCATTTATTCACAGTTCGTAATGTGTGAAATCCTCATAAATATCTGTCTAAGCTTGTTTCAGATCAATACGAGAATGTCTAACAGCGTCCATGCTGCCGAGAAAGAAATAGTTGAAAGAGAAAAAACTTAATAAGTGTCCACGCGTGGACATATAGGCGGACAATCAATGTACTCTCGTGGCTTTTTTAGGCTGCGAATCGGTAGATTGCGGTAATTAGATTGGCAGAGTGGGAAAAGGGCTATTGACAAAATGTGCAAGGTGCCAAAGAACGTTTCTGTTGTCTTTCCTTGAGTTGACAAAAGACAAGGTAGTCCATTAGTGGCTCTGAACATTTATGTGTCAAGCACTTTAGGTGCCAAATGAGACATGTCGTGTTCAAGTTTGAGACGCCTGTATAAGTCGCACAACTGTAACAGAGCACGGCGGAACAGTGTTAACAAGTAATTTTATTCTTTATGGAAGACTTAACTAAGGAGCCTCTTGTGTCAAGACCTGGTGAGTCGTCGTAGGACTTAGAACCGTTGTTCCAAAATAAAGTTCTTATCCTCATTAAAGTAAACAGTAGACGCACTTTGGAACGTACGGCTTTTGCTAGAGAAGGTATAAGGCATGGCGGCTCTTGTGAACCAAATCCGATTTTAGACAATAATCCTTGATAGAAGTTAATTTAAGCTTCTTAGGAGGTATGTACTAAAGAGAGGGAAACCGTAGATAAGTGGAAGACCCCCCATGGAGTTATATGGAGCATCCCATCTTTATTGACCTCTTTGGTCTCACGTTGTTTGTAACTTAGTTGGTACGAGTATTTCTTTTCTTTCTCTTTTAAGCATCACGTGGGCACAGTTCGTTGTCATCCGTGTAGTTAAATTTGCATTATATTCTCAAGGAAGTTGATAGTATTTCCCACAACGAGCCTGTCCACACGTATAAGGAAAGCCCGACTTACAGGTTAGAAAATCCCTTTGTTTCGTAGTTACGTTGTCCGTTTTCGCTGGCATTTCTCTCTTGCCAGATCCTGACCTAGAATTTCTGCCGTCTGGGAATTACGTCTCTGGTCCCCTGAACAGCTAACGTAACGGGGTTTTCACTGTCTTACGGGGTTCGTTATATACCGGAGTCTTCAGGGTGATCTGCAGACAGGATGTTGTCTTTACCTTCGCACATTTCTACCAGTTTCTTCATTTTTTTCTGCTTCAAACTGACGATTGTCTGACAACTAGACTACGAACAATGAATCTACATGCTTTTGTGTGGACACTAGTGCGACGGACACCTTTTCGGCAAGCGAGAGATTTAGTGGCGATGCAGATAACAGAAGGGGGGATGTAGAGCAAATCACGGAAAGGGGAAGAAAACAAATCGTAGGCTACGTTCCTGGCGTTGCTTATGTACAAAGTAAATAAACGAGACGGGATGGCTCGTCGCCACTTCGGCTGATATTACTTGCTTGATCCGAACCCGGATGGAAACCAGAAACGCAATACTGTGCGAGGAACAAAACGATAATAAGAGTAGGTCTCCCGCTTCGCAATAAAGGGAGAAAAATTACCACCAAATATAGGAAAATAGGTAAGGTTCGACTATTGTTGGATTAAACGGAGATGATCAAAGAATTCAAGATGGACTATGCGACAAATATTCTGCCCTGAAAATGTTTTTACTACTTACGACAGATCTCCTTCACGTTCTAAAATTTACTCGTCCATATGGCTGGATGAGCCATTTGTTCATTTAGTAATTTGTTAAAAGTTTGTTCCTTGCCGACTGGAAAAGGCTTGATAAAAAAAAGAAATAGTTCAAATGTTCAGCATTCAATTCAGCAAACTTTCCTATTTGCCCTGGTCTACGCACTAATGTGTCAACAAAGACCTCGAAAAGCTTTAAGTTATTGACCTAAATTCACCCTCTGGAATAATCGACTCAAGACTTCGATTACGAACGTATATAATAAACATAATGTATGCCAATAAATTGCCAAATGTACAGACCATATAAGAAGAAAAGGGGAAAAATACACTTTCCAAGCCATACAAAATTATTTAATTTCTTCAAGGACGGTATGATTCAATCTAACGAATTGTGCACCAAGAAGTATTGAAATTTACTAGCCTGTTTTTTTTTTCTCATCTATTCTAGTGAAGTCAATTCGAATCAACTGAAATGTAATTTTTGAAAGCTAGTCCTTTTCATAACGTGCTGAAAAGATTTTGAAATCAATTTAAGACAATTCATCTAGACTTTTATAAAGTACGAGAAATTCAACGAGACTGGTTAATATTTACGAGCGGCACAAAAAAGCAGAAACTAATAAAAAGAACAGGTGAGAAGAATGGTAGTCAAGTTCTTAATCGACGTATTTTTCAGAACCGTTTCAAAGACATTTCAGGTCAACATTTGTTCAATTCGTTTATTTTTAAAACTCAATTACAAGCAAACCAGTAGTCTGTTAAGTTTAAGTGAAAAAACCGAAGCGATGGTCCAGTTTGGATCCAGTTTAATAAAATTGGATGTCAGTTAATTTTATGCAGCTTTGCTAGATAGAACTAAACTTAACTTTCTGTTGTTAGACATAAATCAAGTAAGTTTGCTTACCTGTTTCAAATCCATGACGTTTGATAGGCGCACGGCTTGGCGGAGACGGTGTCACAATTGATGAATTTTTATTAACAGCCTTCCCGAACTACTTTCCGTGTTTGTCGTGAGTTTTCTTTTGTGTCGGAATATTTAGGTGATGTATGTCTTCTATTGAAGTGTCAGGCTTAATATTTTCTGCTAGTTTTTAGTTTGTGAGCTATAGTAACGACCCAGCCGTTGAAGTCTTATTCAAGTCGTTTCACATACGAGGTCATGATTCATTTTCAGTTTTGGCCACCATTCCTAGGACCTACCGATCGAAAGGAAAAAGGGAGTGGGGAAAACGTTACGTGCGTCTCATTTCCGATAGCTTTCAACACCAAGGGTGTCCTGGCAATACCAAAAAGCAATAGCCATGCTCTGTGAAGCTGGTCTCCCTATCTTTTCGTGCTTTAATATGTACTCCAATGTAAGCTAACTGCAGAAGCCTTTCGATTTGTCATGTTTATTGGTTGCCAAAAGGAAAAGAAACTATAGAAGGAGACGCCAGACAGAAATCAAGGCGAATGTGATAATGATATAGCACTGTTTGCTTAGCTTTTGGCCTCGAAGCGAGTTCTCGGTGTTGAAAATTAAATAAGGAAAAGAAAAGTAAAAAGTGCTTGTAATAATCACAAGAACGGTCGGCAATAGTTGGGCACAACCTTTACACAAGAACGTGAAGTTTAGGACGAGAAGCTCCTCTGCCTACTTATCTGAACCTTGACCTTCAGTGTACCGGTAGCACTTCCCTTACTATTTTTTTTTTGGCATGACATTTTCAGTGAAAACGCATGAAAAGGGCGTCTGCCAGTAGTTAGCTTGTGGTTTGATAGTATAACGCCAAGACTGAGAATCATGTCCTGATTCAAGCTGCACACGTGAATAAATACGTATGTGTACTACGAAAGAAAAAAACAGTATGTAGTCGGAGTACCATAAACTATTTCCAATGAACACATTCTCCACTAGAATGGTTAGCAAGCAGAACTGCGTTGACAATGCAGGACTTTCGGAGCTTTGGTTGCATTAGCAAATAAGCGAGAATTACAGAAAATACTCCGTGCCATTAATAATAAACAGGACACGTAGCGTCACTGCTCCAGTAGCAACTTCCTTACTTAGGAATAGAAGGAAGAGACGGGAGAGGAAAATGACTACTTCTGGCTACAAGCTTCGTGTTATTAACGAAAGTTGGGATGATGCATTATATAGCTCGATGACAAACTAACACCTGAACTAGTCAAACCCACATTAGTTCGGAACGTGATTTTAACCTCGCCACTGGTCATGTTCGTAATTATGACACTGCTAAGTCTGCCTCCAACGTTCTGTCAAACATATTTACGTGTAGCAGATAAATAAGTAGCGGTACATATTTTTATTTTTCTGCAAACCGGCATGAGACACATGAGCCACTTTGATTAAATGAAATCGAGTTAACGAAGATTCAAAGCTACCTTTTAACACCACATGTGCTTAATATGGTCACTGAAGATATCCTTGTCATGTTAACGTTGAAACTTAAAGCTATAGATCACAATTTGCTTTTTCGTGTGATGATACTTCGGCACCTCTTTGGTAGAGAAGTATTGCCGAAAACGGATGAATCCCCTGATGTTCTTCGTCCAACCACAACTATCTACTAGCGCGTACATTGGAACCAGGACCGTGTTTTCTGCCAAGCCTTGAATACGGATAGGGGCTGGACCACACGAAGGGCAGGGGATGCGTAAAGGCCAGAATGGAGCGGAACTTTATGAATGAATAACTAACGAAACAGGCAACTGTAGCACGTTTGCTTATGTATACAAGCACAGTAAACAAGACACGAGATTTACTTTAGAAGGAAGATCTGGCTTTGTTTTTTAGAGAAAGGAAGTCGCAACATTGTTGGCGTTGCCTTTGTCACAAGTACCGAATCCTAGGAGCCCATCTATATTAAAAAGGAAGGAAAACTTCAGAAAACTGCTAAGAGTAGACGCCCTCTTATCCAGCCTCTATGAGAGCAAACTCTTAGATGGATAACGAACGGATAGTTAAACCTAGAAATGTATACAAATAGCAATTTTAGGTAGTGAAAAAGAATAAAAATACGTACATTTGTGCTGTATATTAAACATCCGTTTAGTTAGTCTGTTATTGTCAATGAAAAAAATTTCATACTCTTCAAATATTGCGCACTATAATCCTTCATAAAGTGAAGACAAAAAGTAAACATGTAAACAAAAATGTAAACACAAAATGTGTCAGCTAAAATATGATTGAATAAAGCGAGGCTGGATAAACGGGCTTCTCTTGTAAATTTCCCAGCAGTAAACAACATGACTAACATTAGAAGGTGCGCTCAAAGTCCTGGTTCACTATTTTTCTGGTCGTTGACGTAGATAGTGTTGCGCACATTATACAACGCAGAAAGAAATTAGAAAATAACGTACTTGTTCGTTGAGTTCCAACTAGATTTGAAAAGAGCCAGTTGACATGTAATTTTCTCTTTTCGTGAGCATTTGATTGAAAAATAAAGTTGTAACAAATAAATAGCTGTATACTCAAAATAGTTATGGCTATTTGTTTACAGCGTTCAGTCATAAATTGCACGCCCCCACCTATTATTTAGGCTCCTTTCTTTTGATGGACTTACGAAAGTTAGCTAAAACCTGAGAAGGCTTGTTGTTTCCCATGTCCTTCCTAGTACAATACAATTGTTTGTGCAGGTTTTGTCCCCTTGGGGTCAAACAGACACACTGTAAGTGAACTGTACACGTTGAAGCAATTAGTACTAGCATATTAACAACGGTGTGAATAATCTAACATTTGCCGGTCATTCGGGGTGACGTGCGTAGTCTCGCGTTCAGTTACAAAACATTCCTTCTTTTGTAACGACTTTCCCAAGTTACAAGTTCCTGATGAAAACTAGTGTGAAAAAGAGACAGTTTCAATGTAAATACAGGCTGTTCAGAACTTTGGGAAGCTTTAAAGCATATGCAGATTTTTGGACCTTTGAGTAGCTAATCAACTATACAGAATTGTTGTTTTAAGCCTTCAAATTCTGCAGTTCTTTGACTTGCTTTGTGGTTTACAGTGCCGACTGCGGACTACTTGTGTCTACAAGTTGCGCAGTTCGAAAAAAATAAAAACGTCCAATATATATCTTGCGTTTCTGTTCCTCCTTCAAATTCTTCTTCGAACAGACAACCCACAAAATTTGATTGAAAAGATTTAAGTTGCACTGAAGCGAAATCAAAGTTGCTAGATCGTCAGCTGTCCTCAAGTAATACTTAGAATACTCAGTCGAATTAGCTTACTGGCATAAATTGGAGGAGATATAGGACAATTCAGACTAGTAATGATGTATCATTTTCTAAGTAATACACGAACTAAGACACAATCGAAATTTTATTTCTGCGTTTAGAGGTGTCCTGGCACTACGAAAACATGATCATTAAAAATAGAAACTCCTCGTTTGTTTCATCTGCCCCAGCTGCCATGTAGATTCTATTTTTTTGTAACCTATTTTATTTAATATGTAACTTCCATTGATGAAAAATATTAGTAAAAGTAGTGGTATTATATGTTCGACTTGAAATTAATAAAAAAACGCACAGACACAAGCTCAATCTTACTTAGCAGTTTTTGAATTCCATCTTACGTAAGCTTTGCTTCTCGCTTGTATGCTGTATGTAAAAGTACATCAGAGAACTGACGTTAAAGCAGAGTTTTGGAGCGGAGCTGAAGAGCGGAGTTTGGAGCAGTAGAGCAAGGGATTTTCGCCCAGGGCAGGAGCGGAGCCGGAGCACCGAAATTTCGCTTGCTCCATTGCTCCGGCCGTAATTTGATATTTAAGGATAATTCAGTCTTGGATGAATTTAAAAAGTCTTCAGAAGCAGCGCCGTACCTAGGATTTCGGTTTGGAGAAGTTTCTATGAGCTTAGTGGACAATATATTTTTGGGGGGACATTTTGTCGCTCCGAAAAAAATCGGGTGATGGTGGGGTTAAAACATCTTAACCCCCGGGTACGGCCATTTTTCCGGCCTTAAAATTATTTTTTGACAATCACCGGTTTCGGATGAAAGACGACTTACTGTACGCCATCCTGAATTATATAGTAAAAAGTGACTAAAATATTTTTCGCAAGAAAGTTTGTTGAGACGATAGCGCTTTTTATTTCAGTTCACTAGTAAATTATATTATGTGCCGGAGCATCTGGAGGGGAGCGCGGAGCGGAGCTGGAGCTGGCAAATATTGCCGGAGCGGAGCTGGAGCAGAGCAACCAAAAATATGAGGTGCTCCAAATCTCTGCGTTAAAGCGTATTGGTATAGCGTATTGTTCTATAACTTACGCTTTACATAAAATATGTTTTTTATCATTTCTCCAAAACTATAATTAAGAAAATGTAGGAAAAAAACGGAAGCCGTTGCTTACAAGGAAAGCAGTGCAATCGTTTTATTCGTGTAACCCTTATTCTTTTAAATGATATTTTTCGCACGGTAATTTGTCATAATTTCCGTGGATTTGAGTTTTCTCAGAGCAAGGTTTGCGGTTTTTGTCCTGCGTCCAAATTGTCCCATAACTGCACCTACTCCTTTTAAATAAACGTCTGAAGTCAAGGCAGCTAATCAATAAATTGACTTTACGGAAGCTACAATTACTGTAACTACCAATATTATGTACAGTAGTCGTCATAAAAAACGACCCAAACAAACCGTCCTATTGCTAACGGCCCAAGCCACTGTGAGGAAGCCGTGCTGCGGGTCGAAAACGTTCGAAAGACGGAAAAGAAAGACACCGCTCGCGCAACTGCCGGGCCATTAGGCACCCGACGGTTTGTTTGGGTCGTTTTTTTTACGAGTACTTTATAATATAAGGATGTATCTTTTATAACGAGTAAATACAATATACAGTGGAACCCGCTTTATTATATAGGCTCGGGAAAGGGCGATCTCTATAAATTTACGCGGAGTTTGAAATAACACGGAGTTGCCTTTTAGAAAGCTGAGAAATACGAAAAGAAAGCAAATAACTCTCCCTGATCAACACCAAATTTCTTTGCGATTGATTCGTTTCGTTTTTCTCTAAAAGCCCACAATTTAAACTCGCAGGCTTAGTAATAGGCATGTATACTTTTTCCTCGACATCTTCACTTCCCATTTCACAGCACGCTACTAAACACGGATTTAGTAACCTATATCACTCGTCAACGATGAGGTGAAAGGTATTGGCTTAAGGATTACGCTCGAATACGAGTTTAGTCCAAGCATTTCTGGGAATTTTGCGGCTTCCAGGTTTCACTGATTGCCGGTGCGATTGCGCATGAAATTAGCTGGAGTTAAGGCCACGGTATACACAAACGCCTTATGGGAGAATAACACGGGGAATTGATATTGATGATAACTAAGAAACGCTTCCAATATTGAAATACCTTTTTTGACAGTAATGTTAAACACAAAGATATCTACTGCCCAAGTGAGCCTTTTTTGCGAAAAAAAGTAAGATAAAATTTAAAATGTGTAGTTGAGTTTTTCGTTTCTTCTTAATAATTGAAAAAATGAAAATCGAGCTTTCTTGCGCAGTACGGAAATCTTATCTGAATTTATTGACGCAAAGAAAAAGAAAATCGGATATATACTTTTCAAGAAATCATCAATATGGTTTTAAGATTTTTACTGTCCGTATAGTGGTGCCACGCTTCCATGTAGAGGACTTGGGAAACTCAGAGTAGGTGCAAGAAGAAAGCGCGCAAAAAGAATTAGGAATAAAACTTTGGGGATGGGGACAGGTAACATTGCCAAAGGTACGCCTCAAAGAAAAAGAATATCCATGAGAATAGTGTTTTCTTTCAGAAAAGGAGCGTTGGAAGCTTTCAGAGTTTCCCTTCGGGAATTTACGTCAGACCTTGCACTTTCTGCCACTGAGTGCGGGGTTCGTCTTCCACTCATGGCTTCGTTTGGGAAGATATCCTATAGAATTGGGAACCTGACGTCACGCGAGAAGTCGGTTCAGAACTCAGAAGACACTCAGTATTGCAAAGGGAACGTCATTACTAGTGACGTAATGCATCGCCTTAGGAAGTTTGGCATTATTTATAAAGAGTAGTAGCATTTGCGGATTGTTCTGTCTAGGTCTGAGAAAGGTTCGACTCGACTCGCTTTAACCATAGTGACTCGACTCGACTCCACGTAACCTTATGAGTCGACTCGAACCGTTCTCAGTTTTGTCCAATACAGCTAAGTTGGCAAACACTGCGTCGCCATATTCCCTTGATGACGTGTTTTCTCGCGGCATTTCTGGCTAACCAATGTTCATGATAACAAAGATAGTGCTGAAATGGCGGGAAAAACGTCGTCGGGTCCTGAATAGGCCTTCGTCGACGTTCAATTTCCCAAGATGGCTAAGACTGGTCAATGGTCAATGGTAGGGACTTCGCAAATCTCAACTATCCGCTTAATAATCTTAATTTCGTAACATTACTAACAAAATACTTCTGTGATGTCATTAAAAATTTCCTCTCCGTGTTTTTGATTTCGTTGAATTGCACCTACAATATATCGTTGCAGAAACTGTATAAGTAAAGGATGCGAAAAAGACTGGGGAATTATAAAAGAAATTTTTAATTAGCATTCAAATTAATTATGTTCAGTATCGTTAGACTTTAAATATTGTACAGCTTTAATTTTAGACTTTCTAGAACATTCAATCCACTGAATGTTGACTACTTTTCTAGCATATAAATGGAGAGTAGTAGTTTTTTTGTTTTGACTTATATTTTTCATCTCGGTATTTGCTATCACGTAATAAACTGAAGAATTTAATTAACATCTGCTGGTATAGTAATTCGTATATCATTATGTATTATAGCTGATGTTTATAGTGTTAATTTGTAAACTGCAGTAACATGCTTGGCAGGTAACTTCCGACAGGCAAATTATTTAGGCGTATCTTTTGTGGAGGGCTTGAGTTTGACTAGCTTGCCCTCTTTTATTAGCTATCGTAGCTAAACAGTTGTACTCTGGGGATTTCTACTCTCTGGCAACACGTTCTCCGCCAGGGGCACAGCGCACCCCTGTCTTTACTTTGTGGACCAAACTCGATCGTCCTCTGTGTCCCATACCAGAAAGTACGTCGCTTCAGCCGCTTGGTGCGCTCAATGTTCGATCGTTCCGTTCCGAACGGAACGGTTTCGGGTCCGTTCCGAAACACTGTACACAAGGCCGCACTGAGGAATCACGTGACTTTCTTTACAACATGGCGGATATTTTCCATTTATTGAATTTAAATACATTTTTTTAAATTAAAATGGCTTGTTTATTTATTATGACTCAAACATTTTCAGATACAAAATTTTTTTCCAGTTAAAAGAAAGATGCTTTTGGGAATCTCAAAGGTGGCTTGCGTTTTTTATACATTTATGATTATTTCATTAATATTATATTTATTTCCAAATCAAACTAGATTCTTCTTGCATTCGTCCTTGTACGGACAAGCCCAAACAGTTTCGGTCCCAAATCGGTAAAGAGAGAGAAGCTAACCTTACAGTTTCTTTGAAATATTGTTTCCCATAAAGTATTTGTATTGCGTTGCGTTTACAAAGAGCGTGCATTCCAAGGAAACCATTTTCTCCTTATTTTCTCGTCTACATGATGATCTCAGAAAGACTGAGGTTTTGTCCTGCAATCTTATGGCATAAACTTTTCAGTAGTACTGATA
>JAHZNP010000640.1:18880-44455 GCA_020615345.1 Triops cancriformis
AAAACAAGCCACAAACGTTTCATATAAATACTCCCTAAATACTAAGACTGAGACTTCGAAACGACATGCAACTTTCCAGTAATGAAGGTGGTATTGTATACGTGAAACTAGATTTGCAAAAGGCGGCCTGTCCCTCTGAATATGTCACACTGGATAAAAAAGAAAGTGGGACAGCCCGACGTACGAAATTTTCATAAGCTGAAGCAAGCACGGTTAGTCCGGCTAAGTTGCAGAGACAGGCGTAGGCTACCCGACGGCTTGCTACACTCATCATTTGTCATGATTGTAATTACGATCCCCGTTTCTGGAGAAACTTCATTTTGTCAATATAGGCATAAACCAATGTGTACTAGCAACCAAGATACATTAAAGCTCCAGAAATTACGGCGTATTTCAGGGGCGATAATTCCCAATGAAAACGAAATCGCAGGTCTCGGTAAGGAATTTCGAGCGACTCCATAAAAGTGTGCGTAAAACATTCCGAACATATCACCAATATATAACTGATACATATTCTACCGATTTATAATCAAGAAAAGCCTTAAAAAACATTATTATATAAATATTCTTTTCCGTAGATGAAAGCTTCTCATGGTATAAGGTCTCTATTGCGTACATTGCGCGTATCATTTTATTCTGAGGTTAGTTTGATGAAAATTTTTCCTAACAGGTCAATTACTACGTGTCACACATTAAACAACAATGAATAAAGAAAATCGAATACCAAATTCTGTTTGCTATAAAGATGTACGCAATAAAGACCCTATAGATTGAAAGCTTTCGTCAAGGAAATGGGAGATTCTTACCAAAATGCTTTTAGGTTATTCTCGATGATAAATTGACAGCATATGGTTGCATTTGATACTGATTACATATTCGGAAAGTTTTTCGCACACTTTTTCGTAGATAGTGTCTTTTATCCTTTTTCCTTTTTCGTAGATAGTGCCTTTTATTGCGTACATCTCTATTGCAAACAGAATTTTGGTATTTGATTTTTTTACAAATGTGTTGTTTGATGTGCGACGCGTACTAGTCTAATTGACCTGTTTAGACAACTTTTCAACAAACTAACCGCATAATAAATTATATCCGCAATGAACGCAATAGAGACCTTATACCATGAGAGGCTACATGAGAAGCTACCCTACAGCTTAAAAGCTTTGATCTACGAAAAAGGATATTCTTACAATAATATTTTTTTAGGCTATTCTTGATTATGAATCGGTACAATATGACTCATTTGTATATTCGTGATGTGTCCGGAATGTTTTTCGCACACTTTTATTGAATCGCTCGAAAGTCCTCATCGAGAAAGTCCTCATCGAGATTTTGATAAAATCGCTCCCGAAAGTTTCAGAATTTTAGCTCCTGTATTGGGCTGCCATGCAGTAACGGTTTGTCCAATTTTAAAGTTTTTTGCTTTAAAAAATTTCTGTTTTGTATACGAGTGATGTATGATCGTCCAAATTTTGATTTTCTTCCACAGTAAACACTTGAAAAGTTTCTTGACTTTTACCAAATTTACAAAAGAAGTTTTTTAAAAATTCTTAATCACTCGTCATCCGCAATATCGAGCATAACTTTACTGTCACAAAACAAAATACGAATATGTCAACCTCTTTGAGAAATCGTTCCCGAAATATCCCCATGTTATTCGCCCATAAGAGGGGAGCGGTATACAGTGCCCTTAATTAACATTTTTAGATACCCAATGGGATTAGTCTTTTTTATGAATTTCGGCGGTTTATGAGATTATGCGATATGAAATAGAATGAATCCTGTCTCTACAGAATTAAATGGGAATAAAACGGGACCGTATGTTCATCATGAATGAAGACGGGTTATGAATTTATGCGATATGAAATTAAGTGGGTTCCACTGTATACAAGTGTAGACCAGTGTAGGCTTTCGCATATTGCTGCTGTATCAGCATTTTTATCCTAATTAAATGTATAAGCAATATTAAAGCCATAAAGCATTGAATCGTGGTATAACGTAGTACTCTATAAGTTGCTACATGGTGCGCCTTCCCTGTTTAAACTTTTGAATGCAAATTTCGTTGCTTTGAATGTGTTGTGTGATTGAAAGCAGAGCAACTGGTCCACCTCACTACAGCCATCTCCTGAAGTAAAATTACACCTTCACGCCGTAACTGGTTTCGACTTTGGTCAGCTTTTTGCACAGAGGTATAGAGAGAGAGCATCCCGCGTTAAAAGGTTGTGGCCAAGAAAAGAATGGAAAAGGCGGAGTTGAAAAGTGGATCCGATGAGTGAAAGTGAAGTCGACGAGCTGATTGGCTAGAAAAAAGGGGTCAACACTGGTCCAGCGTACAGAATCAAAATTTTCAGGTTTCCCGCTGCGAGAAAGGCGTTGGTCAGCAGTATTCGCCCACCCCTTCCTCTCTTGGGACTAGCCTGGGGCTTTCGAAACTGGCCACAAAAGGTCCATAAGGAAGAGGCTGAATGCTCTCTCTGTATACCTCTGTGGCTTTTTGACTTGTTGCTATGCATTGCGTTGTCCTGATCGTTTACAATATACTACGTTTGTAAACAAAAAGAGAAACAATACCTCTTCAAAACAAAATGTATTCCTCTCAATATGTCGTTTTGCTGATAGGAGTAAAATTTAGCAATGATGGTAAGAAATGGTATAATGTTATTAACTTTGATTACCGCATTCTAACAGATTATAAAATTTTTTTATTAATACTTATGTTTCTGAAATGTGTCATATAGATTGCAAATGGTTAAGCTGCATAAGTAGTTTATTGAAGTATTACAAGAGCATGGAACAAAATATTACGTCAACAACTACTGGGTTACATACCCCACTGAGAGTAAGGCTGAAGTGGGCCTGGCTGAACGTCTATTACTCAGAAAATTCTGACGGGCATTGGCTGGATTCCGAACAGTTTGATAAGCAATTGCCAAGCTTATCGGAAAAATCAGACAAGAAGACCAAACAAACGTACGAATCATTCCTAGAACCATAACCTTAATGAATAACTTATGATTAGATCTGTTTCGGACAAACTCCATGATTTGGCAGATAAACTGGATGGAAAGGAAAATTACGTAGTCGAAGTAATCTGGCTTACAAATTGCATTCACAAACTAGAGTAAGGGAATTTATTGTATCATACTTTATAATATTAATTGTGTTTGTAGTCAATCAGTTGGTCTCTACGGTTCCTTATTACGCCTTCGTACTTATCATAAGTGTAAAACTACAATTGTAAGCAGCGACTTTTCTACTCAAGATATTCAACGATGGATGACTTGTTTACCAGCTTCTGCGTGTAAACTTGTGGAGCTGGAGCAAGTTTTGCAGCAAACTCCCAAGCTACAGTTATGGAGAGGTAGCTTGGAAGCTCTTACGGAGGACTGCACGTCCAGTTTCAAATATATCCAACTTGTTCAACAGCTTAATTCATCAAATTATTTTGAAGCTCCGTGTGTTTCTTGTGAAGGAAAACAGACGAAGGTAAGATTTGTTTATTTAGCAATGGGAAGGTTTGTTTGGGTCGTTTTATGTGCCGAGTACTGTACAGTTAAAGGGGTATCACTTTCTCAAACCAAACTTAAGTAACGGACGTAGGATTGATTTTGCATGAGTATTGATAATTGCTGCCTGTATTAAAACTGCATTTGATAACCTTTAGCAAAAATTGGCATGCTTTGTTGCAGTTTGGGTCGACCTTAAAACTCATTGAAGACTGTGATACACGTACGGTGCCTTCGTACCTTTTCTCAAATGTCAGTTACATTCTGGAACCCTTTTATGACACACCGGAAACTACAGCGCTGTTCTCAGCCCTTAAACCGACGTATTTTGTAAGACTTTTCTCAGAAGTGTTATAATTAAAATTTTTAAGGTTTTTTTTTTAGCGTAGTACCATATTTCGACTGCACACCTCCGAAAGTGAACAAGAGAATTTTACTACGGAAATGTGGAAATCGGCGGTATTGGGTGAAGGTGTCACTGGGACAGAAAAGCCTGACACAACAAGTTCATACGTTGAGTTTTTTTCCATCGTGGATTCATCACTGGAGAGTAATAAAGTAAGGCGTATTTATTTTTTATAGACCAAGTTAATAATGATCTTCCTATTTTTTAGATTAGGTTAGTGTGCATCCGTGACCCCAGCAGCTTAGGAATTCTTCCTTCCTTGCTTTTGCAACTTGATACGCCAGAGTCAAAGTCCCATTCAGAATCCTGCGAAGGAAGCAGTGAGTCCTTTGCTAGAGAGTATCTTCAGAACCTACCTGAATTGTTTGAAGAAGACGTTGGGGGAGATAGTGCGAAAGACTTAATAGAGAACCTACCAAACCTTCCAAATCGAGGTATTAGAAGCAAAACAATATACCGAGTATTAATAGATAATTTTTTAGGCAGCTGTATAGAGATCGATCCTGCCGATTGGCCGGAGCGCGAATGGCTTTACTCTAAAGAAAAGGTTGAAACTAATCCTTTCTCGCTTTCTGTTGGCAAACGACTTGAAGTTCGAGATATTTTGAAGCCGTTTGACCGAACAGGCAATCTTAAGGAAAGTTTCAGGAGAACTCTTCGGCCGATTAGCGGGACCTCCGGGCATCGGCCGCAGGTGGGGACAACCGGATCGATATACAAATTAAAAGCCATCGATTATGATACCTAGTAAGTTAGAAGGAAAACCGTGATCATCACTTTCACTCTCTGTGCATATTATCAGTTATAACGCGTCAGAAGAAATCGAAAGAATAGAACTTGCTCGTGTAGAAAAGCAGCGTCTGCTTATTCCGCAAGAGACCGCCACTGTTTGCAACGTGTGGTCCAATGGTATCGAGATTCCGCTTCAGCCCGCAAAAAGTGAAGCCAAACCTCCTGTCAAAGCCAAGCGTGAACTAGCTAAAACTCCAGTGAAAAAGGTTATTAGCTCAGCAATACGAGTTACAAGACATTCGCCTCGCTTGAAGGCCAAATATCGGCAGGAAGCTAGAAAGCCAGCTCCAGTGGAGGTACGAATACCGTTTCTGATGTTGGAAAAATACTTATTCACCATTTAGGAGCCAAGAAAGAGCAATTCCACCGTTACAGCTGGGCTTAGTACGCCAGTTAAACAAAAGCGGGCAGCTTGTGAAACCAAGTGCTTTCAGTCGACCCCTAACAAGACGAATGCACCCGTGTCCGCCAAACTGAGCAGTCCTGACGCAAAGGCAAAGGCAATGCCCGTGAACCAGGAGTTTAAAACGCCTGTGAAGAAGATCCAGGCGTCTCATTTGTCATCAGTACGGCATTCCCCTCGTTTACAAACACGTGCTGAACCTATTACCAATACTTCGCCTTCCGCTATTGCGAAAGTATGCACATTTGATACACCATTTATTCTTAAGGAGTTGCAATATTTGTAACATAATTATGGAATTTTTTTAGGCACTGAAACGAGCTGTGGTTCAAACTTTAGAACTGCATGGTGTAACAGACAGTAGTAATTCGTACGAATACTGTGTTCAGAAATTAACTGGCATTTGCCAGCAATTTATGGATGATATTGACGGGCCGAATTTACTGCAAGAATTTACGGAAATTGCTAAAGTGCATGCTGGGGGCGTGGTTAAGTTAGCCAGTAAAAGAAAAACGTGATTGGCAGTGAGTTTTTAACCATAATTTGTTTTCACGTCAATCTTAATCGAAAGAGTTTGTGACCAGTCATGTGAACTATAAACTAATTAAAAAGTCTGCGCATTCATAAATTGATTATCTTAAAGGTCAGCTTCGTCTCCTTCAATAACGAAGCCTGGAGCTATCTCGTGCCTTGTCGGACTCATAACGGTTTCTACGGACTCTTTCTTGGCAGGAACGGGAGCAATCTTGTAAGGAGTAACAATAGACCTGGCAGGCGCAGAATCTTTCATGTTTGCCTGCGCTTTGGATTGTATCTTCTTTTCTATATTGGCCGGCTTGTCTGAAATGTGACTCTCGTTGCGTTTTTCGTAGATGTGATTTTCTCGAGAATCCGCGTTACGGCCGTTTGGACCCGAACGTTTCATAGATCCGCGACTGTAGTTTGTCTTTTTAAGCATTCCCTGTGCATTAAATATTAGTTACTGGAGTATTTGCCTTATGTGCGTACTTGGAAGTTGAACGGAGCTGGTTCTTCACCCTGTTCAGGACGAGACGTCAACTGGGCAGCACGGTCTTCCATTTCTTTCGCCACGTTCCAGTTGGGAGGCTTGCTGTAACTGGTGGTAGGTTTCGCACTTCAGAAAGATAAGAACTAGAAATTTTAGTTAAGGTCCATCTTATTGGTAAACATACGGGCTTAAAGGGCGCTGTTGTTCCTTTCTTGTGTCCCACTGTGACACGTGCACGTTTACAACAGGCTTGGGGGAAACTGGCCGAGCCAATCCAGTACTCTTGGCCTTTTCCTGGGATCCGTAATGCCGATTACTCATTTCTAATTTCTGAGGCTTTCCTTCTGATGGTGACCTGGCGCGCTCTCCATTCCTTTTAGTCGATAGTGGGGCTTCTGCGAGAGAAAACCATTCACAGAGCTTGAATATTCGTTTCAAGCCAAGATTAAGAGAAATGTAAACGAAAAGTCTGGATTCACGCTTCGAAATACTAATGCAAGTAAGATAAATACGAACACGTGCATAAAACGTTAATAAGTAGCTAAGTAGTTGTTACCCATATACGAACAGGAAGTCCTCATAGCTGAAGAAGCTTTTTTCATAGGTTCATCCCACTCTTCTTCCACTCTTTCCATCTTTTCAGCGTTTTGACTATGAGGAAATACATTAGTAATGAGATCCAATGGGACGATTGTACATTTTCTCCTTTCCAGCCTGTGCGATGACGTTTGCGCACATGAACGTAGTGTCCAAAAATTGCAAATTTTTCAGGCTGAGAGGTATCTTGTTAATTTTAGGTTTAATGGGCCTTATCAGCTGATTATGGGCTCCAGGTCTCTCGTTTTTCACGCGGTGCAGGCTCGTGGTAATGTTCCATTTGCGAACAAAGCCGCAGAATTCTTGATTGTAGAGATGAACCTGTAAAAACGGCCGACGCTATAGATTGCTGACGCATGAAACTATCAGACGCTATAACCTGCTGGCAAAAATAAACGAGAGTTTGCTGCTTGTCGGCGCGATAGAGTTGTAATTGCTGGAACAGCGACTTCGTCTTCCATTTTTTCCAGTAATACTGAATAATGTTGGCGGCCTCGTCTTCCATTGTAGCTGCAGAAATTAGAAAAAAGCAATCCGTCAGGTTTTTGTCGAATTGACATCTCTATTCAGTACAGCTATTGACTACTACATCATGTTGTTTAAGTGGTTGTGTAAATGTTGCTGGTATACTAGAAGAGCTAAGTGTGACTATCATTTCGCGCAAAAGATATCATGGGAGCGTTATTTGCCTGATTTGAAACGCTGGCGCTGCGCGATGGGACCATACTCCTTCCGAACTTGGTATCCGCGGAAGTCTGGGGGGTAAAAAAGAGTGCTTATTTTTATAAGGTATGCAGATCATCCAAAAACATACTTCGTTGTATAGCAGTAGCAGCCTCGTCCCGGCTAAGCTTGTCTTTCTTGGCTTTTAAACCTACACACACATTAGGTTTACTTCTAAAATTATTTTCGTTTTTATGTTTCATACCGAGTTTGCCAACTTTTTGTTTCTGCGCTAACATAACGCGCATGACAGATTGTACTTTCACGATTTTACGCACTTGACTTTCGTAGAGCCTGGAGTAGAACGGTTTTAGGTACGATGACATGGCTAATGGAAGAACTACTGAAGGGTTACCTTGATAAATATTCCTCGTTGTAGTATTTCAGAAAAACCTTCGTTTTCCCAATCGTCCAACCTTCCATCTTTAGGCGAAGCAAGAGTAAGCGACAATTTTCTGGAGTAACGTCCACTACCTCGTCGTAATCGAAGGCTAAAAATTGATACCTAAATTGATCCAATATATATTAAAAGTCTCCTGTATATATTTAAGTACTAGAATACTAGAACCTTCGTAGAAATTCTTTGAATGGAACACGGCAAGAGTAGCCCGTTTGGCGTATGCGTATTGTCGGCAACAGGCTCCAGGAGTCCACTTGTCGACGTAATAAAGTTGGGTTAACTGTCATGGGTATTTCTTTGTTATTCGGCTTAATGCAGCGCACGAAATGAGGCGTGCCACGGACGAGCTTTTGGAGCAGCTCGATGAGAGAGTGACGAAGCTGCATGGCTGTGGTTTGCATTTGTCTTGTTTGGGACAACCTGCCCTTGGATGACGTATTGAAGCGCTAAACGACACTCGCTGGCGTTAACAGTTGAACACGTATCATGGATTAGCTTACTTTTGTGCCCGTGGGCAGCTGTGTACGATTGGGTTTCTTCTCGGTGCCCACGTCGATGGTGACATGCCCAGACTTGGTCATTTTGTTCTTGAACACGGTACACAAAATGTCATTAGTAGATTGTCGAATTAAATCAATTAACTCGGGTGGGATGAAATCTCGGTTCTTCTGGATGAAATTCTTCGCGTTGTATGTAACTGGACCGTGGAAGTGGTGGATAGTAAACATTGAATCTTTCACCTCTAACTGGCTTCTCTCCAACGCACCAAGCACACCTAACGGAATGGTGTGAGCAATTGTTAGACGGAAGTACATTTACGCTGCTTGAACCTTACCCAGAAAATTAGCTGCATCGCCTGTCGATTTACTTTCCTCGTCTAAAAATGAAAGGAGGCCTTCCGGTTTTGTAAGGATCAGATCCAGAATTGGACGATTATCGAAAAACGTTATTTCTTCTGTCTCGATGCTTTCGGTCTTATAATCTTGCTAGAAATGTGATTTCAAAGATGTAATCTTGCAATAACAGGTAGACTACTTCACACCAGCGTTTCGGATTTTTTCAGAAAAGATTCGATCATTCCGATACGATTTGACCGGGTCGGATCGGTGTTATTTGGTAATTAACAGGGATACGGACGAAATTGCACGGGGAACACTTCGACCATTTTAATCAATTTTGATTATGCGTTGGCCACAGTATCCATTTAAGTATTTATAAGTTTACGATTTTCCACCATTTTTCTTACGACTCGACCGGACCGAACTTGGATCTTATTAGATCCAAATCTTGTTTGTAGAAACTTTTCTGAATCTTATCGGATCGCCAAAAGTTGCTAGATAATCGAATGATCGTCCATCCCGTCAAGAAGAAAAGATCCGAAAGCCTATTTCACTCAGAGCCGATATAGTATTACCATTTCCCAAGAAAAGACGTGCTGATTGTAATGGTACAGTAGTTGTTCGTTGGTCAAATTAACGATAAGTTGCTCAAGCGAGTTATCTTCCCAACTCTCGTACCCGAACGAGTCGAGTAATCCAAGAGAGTGACAATCTCCGCTGCGCGTTAAGAATACTGTGAGCAAGCGTTCCATAAGTAGCTTAGTGAAATGAGACTTACAAGACTAAACGGCCAACTGAGAGCTTAACGTTAATGATGTTAAGGAACCAGTCCACTAAACGGGAATAAAGTGCCTCAGCTAAACCATTACGAGCATGATCGGCGTCTTCGTAGCTGTAGCTGCATGGCGTAGGCTCAGCTTCCGTGAAATCGCAGTAATTCAGTAATGCCCAGGTGAGTTTCTTAGCATCGATTCCCAACAAATCAGCGACTAGAAAATTTCATTACGTATTATACTTAGTATCGTTATTATTTTAATTTTAAATACTATTATTATTATTATGAACAAAATAGAACTTCGCATTACCTCTTCGAACGACATCGGCATTGGCAATTTCTGCTTTGTCCGAGCCTTGGATGTCGATCTGTCCCAAAAGCAAAATAGCAGCCAAAGTTTTGATCAGGTGCTCTTGCTCTTTTTCTTCAAAATCCCATTCTTTGAGGGTTTTCATAAGGGTTTCGTAATTGGTGACATACTGACAAAGACTGGACTTCCGGGGTGATTCGGGAAGGAAGTTAAAGCTATAGCCGTCTAAGTGGTATTTGTCAAGCTCGTCGGCGGCTTTGAGCCCATAGTACAAATAATAGAAAATATGGAAATTCACTCCACTAAA
The DNA here is from genome assembly GCA_020615345.1 of Triops cancriformis. Taxonomy (NCBI): domain Eukaryota; kingdom Metazoa; phylum Arthropoda; class Branchiopoda; order Notostraca; family Triopsidae; genus Triops; species Triops cancriformis. The sequence goes on from JAHZNP010000640.1 coordinate 28,945, forward strand.
AATACGTATGACGATTAAAACAAGCTATGCTCAGATTTTGACGTATTACTTGACGGGTTTTGTCACACGAGTTTTTTCAAGCATGTAGAAAGAGACAACAGCACCGCTGAGTTTACCGCTTTGACTGAACGTAAATTCGAAGTAGCGAATATGTCGAGTACTGTTGTCGTTTCGGAAAGTGGAAGCGTTGCCAAAAGCATCCAGCAGAAAAGGTAACGTTTGTAATTTATCGGACAAGCCTTTAGGCCCCTGGAAACAAATAATTCGAATATTCTAAAGGTCTCAAGGTGGAACAGTGTTCGAAATTACCGCTGCCAAGTAGGACAACTGCTCAACTAGCCTCAGAAAATTGTAGGTTTTGCCCGAGCCGCTCTCGCCCCCGAGGACTATGTTCTGGTGTTCTTTATGATGCATCATGTCTTGCCAAGCGCGATCAGCCATGGCGTAAATATGCGGTTCTTCATCCGAACGAGCTTTGAATTTGTATCTGGCTTGACACTATTGTTGTGCGGGTTAATGAAAGGTTTTATACAATCTAAATCTGAAGAGCGTTGCGGTATTTCTTACTTCTTTCCCGAAGCCATTCTGCTCTTGGAAAGGGTTCATGACGAGCAGAATATCTCCAGCAAACGTATAGATCTGTCCCCTTAATAAACGTTGTTGTAGATGATCGAGCAAAGATTCCTCGTCAATCGACTCCAGGCATGCCAAATCGTCGGCAAATATTCTCATCATGGGAGATTTGCGCTCCAACTAGTTCAAGTGAACACAATTATTATTTTCTTTCCTCCTGCGGAAGGTTTTTTTTTGCTGTACTTTCAAGTGACCGGATTTAGTTAACACTTCTTGTCGGCGTTTCACATTCCCATAATTACTTTGCTCTTTGAGCAAGGTAGCCAATTCAGAGCGGAGCAAAACAGGATTCTCTGGGATGTCTTCTATGAACGGATGGTGCTCTAATTCCATAATAACAGGGCGATGGTCAGGGTTTTTGACAAGACACCTAGTGTAAAGTGGAGTTTGTTTTAATAGAGACCTCACGAATATCTCTTAATACTCCAGTGCACCTAACGCTCCCACAGGAAAGTTCGTGTGATAAATGGTTAGGACAATGTCAGAAAAACCGAATCTTGTTCGGTGTCTCATGTAAATTAAATCACACGTATCCACATTCGACAGTTAACTATAGAACTATAGTCTCGTGCAATTTGCTAAAATCTTGTTGTTGTTGTTTTCATTTTCTTTACAAAAATAATTGCTTTGTAAATTTGTCAAACCGAAATTTCGTATGTTTCAGACAGACAATTTGAGAAATTGTCACCCGGAAGCCTTAAGTTCTAACCTTCTTTTGATAAAAAGTAAAATTCACGTAAGACAATTAGTTTTTGAGTAACCACTTGGACAGTTTCGAAAACTATTCAAGTGGTTGGTCGAGAAATATCCTTCGAGTTTAGATTCCTTTCCGTGAAAAGCAACAACTTAGAAAAACATGTTAAGAATTACATTAAGTTTATCTCGAAGCCTGATCATTTTTATTCCGCCCCCACAAAAAATTACTCGCCCCTTATAAACTTATAGAGTTGTTTTTTCCTAAATTTCAACGGCACACGGGGAATCTTGTTATGATTGATCGAAATGTTAAACAGAGCACAGTTTGTGCGAAATCCACTGAACCAGCTACCGTGTATAGTAAAGCAAAAGAACCAACAAAAAAACGAAACAAGGGATAGCGCCCTTAAATGGCCCCTGCATGCCTAAACATCGGAGAAAGGCCGTAACAGCTGAGGAGCGTTTCTAGCGTTGCCTGGACATAACCCCGCGTGCTGTAGGGCAGACCGGGGCACGTCGGACCCTTTTTTGGTCTCGAGGGCTCAGAAGACGTTATATTAACGATGCGAAAATAATTTTGGTGGTTTAAAGTAGTATTGCCATCCTAGTGATCGTATGATTTTTTTTTGGCAAGTTAGCTCAAGCCATTATTTTTAAAATTTAATTTCTACCAGAGCCGGTAAAACTGACCAACGTGTCCCCACCATTGGGTAGGTTGGACAGGACTGTAGGGTACCTTGGGCAATGATGGAATTTCATCACGGTTTGCAAACAATTTGTGGTTTTCTAAAAGCCCTAATCATAAAGACGGAAAATAAGTAAAACGTAAAAAAATTAACTAAAATGGAGCACTGGTTTAAATTAAAATGCCGTTCAATCACAAGCAATTTACGGAGGGAATGAAACGCTATTGCAAGCAGCCGGGGCATGGCGCAAATTGTTTTTGCCCCTCAAAAGTGTGTAAGAATCATGCTAACCATAAGAATCAAGTTATTGTAAAAATAAAAAATTTGAGCCGACATCGAAAAATGACCACCCATGCTTGCCGCCATGGTCCGACCCACCCTATTTTTTTCTGTCCGACCTGCCCCGGCGACGGTCACTAAACAAAAATGGTGACGTCTAAATAACCGCTTATTTACATGTATCGAAACTGGGCTTGTTTTGAAGATCAAACGGTCGCCTATCTCCAAAAAATGTTCTACTTAGCTTACCAAACACCGCTCTTAGTAGAAAAATCTCTGTTCCCAAAAGTTTGGAAAACCCACCGGAGAAAAACAAAGAACGATAACTTTTAATAGAAGTTGACGAGCACATTCATTCTTTCTCAGTCGCTGTGTTTGTGTGAAACGAACATTACGTGAATTTACTAGATTTTTGTTTCAAAAGATGGATCAGATTTCCAAAATTGTCGAACCTAACCCCTGTCCAAGGTGCCCCGGTCTCCCCTACTTATTTGCCCTGGCTGTCTTTTATTTTTTTTCCTACTGTAATTGGGTACAGAAGCGTTACATGGACGAAACTTTAAAACAACAGAATAATATTATTATTTACTCTGCTATGAAGTCGTTGTAAGTGGGACTCCATTCGCTGGGTTTTCTCAGAGTTGGTGGTGGATTGCGGACGATTTGAAACATGGCGCGAATCGGATGAGCATCGAAGAGTGGTGGTTCTCCGTCTCCCAGTTCAATTGCAGCAATACCTGTGCGAGATTTTCTTTGTTGGCCGTGTTCAAAGAATTAACCATTTTCTTTCGGAGCTAACGTACCCACCGACCAGATGTCGCATCGATTGTCATAACTCCAGTCTCTGTGGTCTTCGTTAAGAATAACTTCGGGGGCCATCCAGTAAGGGGTTCCAATAGCTGTGCTTCGTTTTCCCATCGTGTGTTTGAGATGCCTGTTGGATAACGCAAAAGTATCCCAGATTTAAGCTTTGGCTGCTCCATTAAAGATACGTTGCTTTAACAAGATCAACTTGGGCAGCACCAAATGTGCCGTCCTCACCGTGAGACTCCAAAATCCACTAATTTGATTTGGCCCTTCTGGGTCAGGAGAATATTCTGGCCTTTGATGTCCCGATGCATGATGTGATTCAGATGCAAATGGAGCAGTGCCTGCAGTCAAGATACAAAATATAGCGCACAGGGAAAAGGGATTACATGCACAAATGTGATATACGTGAATCGTCTCTTTCAGGATAAAAGCGATCAATGTCTCTTTCAATTTCCCAGCGCGACGTCGTAAACCTTGTACTAAATCTGTTACCGAACCTCCCTCACAGAGCTGAAATAAAAATAAAGAGCAGCGTGTTAAAAAAAGGCAGTGAGCTTGAAGGAAATTAAAATGGTAACTTGCCTCCATCACAAACCACAGTTGATCGTCTTGAGAATTCCCTTTCTTTTTGAGAAAAGCACCATAGAATTCAGGGAAGTTAGGATGCTGGCTCAGGTCCTTCAGAATACGGTACTCCTCTTCTACTTCCGTTACAATATCGGGTAGATTTTCCAAAATTTTGATCGCCACTGGTCTGTTCCCTATAAAAGCATGCATTAGCCGAATCCGGCAAAGCGCTTTCAAGCTCATTCTCATATGTTGTATACAAAAGGGACTCACCATTTTCCGTATCGACACTTTGGTACACTTCTCCGTAAGTGCCCTCACCTATGATTTTCTCTAACTTGAAGCGGTTTCCTGGACTCGGTAAGGACGAAAAGTCCAAATAAAGACTTTTCCCTTCGTAAGTCATCGCAATTAGCTTGCTAAGTGCTCTCAATTTTTCTTGTGGATGCTATAGAACAGAAACGGACTAGTTGAACTCACTGTAACCTGTCGGACGCGCGAGGGCGATGAAAGACTGATACGTAGGTTTTTCAAGCCCTTGCATGTGTCTTGGGGGAAAGCCTTCAAGTACACCACTATGCAATACGGTTAGAGGTAAATCCCATTAGCGATAGCAGGGCTTTAGATCATAGTATTCTAATTGTCTTACCTGAGATAAGTTAGTCGACAGGCAAAAAAATGGTATTTGTCACTTACTATACAAAGGTTAATATCAGAATAATGATCTTATAGTTTGAATAGAAAAAAAACATATTTATGCGTTTCCTAGGGATGGATTCAAAACTGTGCTCTTTTTCCCAGGATCTGCGTCGTTATCCGCACTATCAGTGACACATGTCAGGACTGGGGAGTTTGTTCGAGCGCAATAAGTACCTTTTGCAAGAACGTCGAGCCGATGATGGGAGTCCTGAGTCTCTCCATTATTGCTGGACGACAAAGACGCTAAGCATTCGACAAAAGGACCCTAGTCCTAGCCTCCTTGTAAAACCTCGCCACTGTGTTCTAATCGGAAAGAGTAATCAAAGTAGCTACTTGGGGCTAACTTTCATAGTAAGTACTATCATTTTCCATTCCTCGATGGCTATCAGGCCATGCTTTCATGATAAAAAGGGGACACGGACATTTCGAAAAGAGGGAACGGAGTAAAATAACGAAAGCTCGTTTTGTGTTAGATGAAGTTTACCGGTTCGATTTACTGCAGTTCTTTTAAGCTAGTTCAATATGTCCGACATATTCTAAAGGTTAACATACCATTGGGCGTCCAGATCCAGAAATCCAGAAATGTCAAAACGTCCGACGCTCGCTTTCTCCTGGAAAACTTCCTTTTCTATTATGTGATCTATTTCTATTATCTAAAGCACCAATTGTATTCTAGGATATTTTTGAGACATCCCTGTAACAAATTTACTTGGTTTAAATGTATTTCAGTGACAGATCTTGTCCATTCCTGTTTGTGTTTCTAGAATTGGCCCCTTAAAAGGGACGACGGTTTATCAGGTTATGACAACACTGAACAACTTGAAACAAATGTTCCCTTATATAAATGCTACATTGAAACGTTTAAGTTACACCGTTTGGGACATATATATTTTCCAAAGAAATTCAGTACTCACCAAACTGTATAAGGAACTCATTTCTGTATCCACCTTAAAGGGCAATGGACACCAAAAACGCAAATAGAGATTTTGATGGATTATTACAATACACATTCATCTAAGAATGGAGGATTTGTTTCAATTTTTTCTGACCAGCCGTTCTGGAGATATTTATTTCCAAAGTTTTGGCCTTTTCCCGCCATGAGAAGCGTGACGTCACCTGCGTGAAAATTTGAATTTCGTAGACAACGGACGCCGAAAACGCATACAGAGATTTTGATGGATTATTATAATAATGATTATTGTAAAAATAAAGAAGTTTGTTTCAGTTTTTTCTAACCACCAGTTCTGGAGATATTAATTTCCAAAGTTTTGGCTTTTTCCCGCCCTTGAGAATCGTGACGTCACCTGCGTGAAAATTTGAATTTCTTATTCCTTATTTTCTAAATATCTTCCTTATTATTTCGCTCCTGGGAAAAAGAAACATATATCCGGAAACTAGATTTTTTTACTCCTTTTTATAAGACAAAGTTGTTTTTTGGTGTCTATTGCACTTTTAATAAAGCCAACTCGTAACTTAAGCTACCGCTTCCCAGCTTACGCCCTATGTAGGCACAATGAAATCTCTGTGAAACGAACATCTTGGGGGACAACAAATTGTTCCGTATAATTCAGAATTTGACGTTTCGTAAATAGGCTTTTGATCTCTATTGACAATTGCACAGGACGTGTTCCCGAGCTTTAATCGTCTCAAGACATTAGCATTGAAGAACAAAAAGAGTTATTGAAATCGAGATTTATTTAATATCGTTTCGATGCAGATATGGGAAAACGTATAACTTATCAAGCTCTTTTTTATTAGCTTTGCACTCAATTGCCAATTTAAGAAATCACCGGGAAGTCGACAGTCAGTTTCTTTCGAAATACTTTCTTTCCATTTTTTTATGAAACTGTGCAGCTTACCTGGTAACGCAACTTTTCAGAACACTTGCCTCAGCAGTATTAGTATAGTTATGTTGAATCTAGCGTTGCGACAATATTAGTACTATGTTTCTACCACAATAAGCGAATAAAATGGCACATGTTTGTGTCCTGAGAAACCTGAGTGTTAGGCGTGATTGAAAATTCTTAGTATGGGAATCCGTTACATCGGACGCTTTCCCTGTGCGTTGACTTTTTATTTTAGCCAGACCATTGCGTCATACCCATGCTTCGTTATGACGATATTTTATTGTGCACTGAAATTGTAAATAACTATAGGCAAATCTGTGAGAAACGAACGCAAGTTACGGCAATTACGTCGATTCTCGAAAAAAAGCGAAAGCAAGTATTCCATACGGAAAAAAATAAAACTGTCAAAGTAAACTCTTTATTGTCCCTCTTGCTGGAATAGAGTATAGAATGAGCATGTCAAATCCGTTTGTAGAAAGTCTCAATCATGCCAACCACCGTAGCACATTTTTGTCGTGAACGACGTGTTTTTATTTTACTTTTCGTTACAAAGTAACCATGTGTTCGCGTGCATTACGAGATCATCTCAAAATGTCGAACCCTAAAGTACAAAAATTGCAATTCATCCTGTATTACTATACCTAGTACCCATATTGGAATTATCTATCATACAGTAGATTTCATATATATTTGTATCGGTTACATAAGTATAATCCACATAATTGTGTACTGAGCTCATGGTCCGGTATAATCTACCATCCAATACAAAGTGACTTCGGTTTAGCTTATACTTCGCTTAATTGTACTGTATGTCCGATCCCGACCCTATTCAGTTAAGTGGATTCCACTGTATTTCTAACGTTGTGAACGTGTACCCGCGATTTTGTCTACCGCCCGACTTGTCAACCACCCTTTGGTCCCTACTCGATTGCAAAAATGGAGTTCTACTCTAAGCATTAAGTCTCTCCTTGGGAAACCTTTACTAGCACTGCAAGTTCTAGAGTGCTATGAGCAAGCGCTTTACATCTTCGGTGTCCGGCATAATCGTACAGTTTTCTTGTTTGTTGTTAACAGTAGTTGACACTGTCATGACACTGTTCGTTGTCCACATCGCTATGCAGTTCTTGAAGATAGTCTTCATTTACTTATTTCTTTTATATTTGTCAGAATTGTGTCTGTGAAAAGAAGAAGCCGTGGTATCTGCTTAGTTACATAACTCTAATCGAACGAGTTTAAAATTAGTTAACGGCTTAAAAATCGCGTTTCACCCAAAGCAAGTTGGAGCTGACTTTTTGTTTAGAACATTTGTAACAGTGGTTGACAGTATTATGACGCTAAAAGAAATGTTCCCTTCTGGGGGCTTGTCGTAGTATGAAGAGCGATTGTAATCGAAGAACATTAAAAAATCGACGAACGACGAAAGTATTTTGTACGCGATGATATTGTATTACGTCGTTTTTGCGTATGAAGCAGAATTTCCGCGAAATGTTGTCCTTCTGTATTCCTGAGAGATTTGTGTGCATACAGAGCAAGATCGTGTTCATGGCTAAATGGCTAAAACACAATCTAGAACTTACATTGCAATTAAGTAGATCCAGGATAATAAAATGTAAGATTTATTAACAAACTGCAGAACATGGACATGATAAATAGTAGCGCGTTGTTATTTATCTCTGAGGCTACCGTAATCCGTAACTCCATTGAAAGAGTATTATCCCCACTGTTGTGAATAGTTTGCAGTGCATTTGTCCTAGTCGTAGGGCATCATTTGCATACGGTAATCCATTCTTCAACTGTACAGTTGTTGCACACGACATAACAGCACCAGTGGAAACGACACTGACACCTCTCCGTCCGACGCTGTCGGATCATGTTATAACCCCTTCCACAACACAAGGAATCGCATCCGTCAATGTCTTGACTGGACCGGTTACAGTGACGTCCCGACACACCAAAGAAATCCACGTCAGGTTTTGTTTCACAAAAGCTTGGCGATCTCTCGTAATAAACTAGATCTGTGTCGCTTAAAGTACGAAGATATTTGTGCAAAGGATACACCTGAGCTCGATTGGCAATATGCGGATTGTCTAGCTGGAGCTGCAAAGCGTAGTCGAAACGTTTCTTCAGAATTTGGCCAACTTGACGGAAATCAGGAGCAGATTTCCAGCAGGTCTTCATTTCACAACTGCCGGAGAGTCCGTGACATTTGCATTTCACCTCCATGTTGCGAGCCACTACCTTATTAACGAAAAGAAAAAAAGGTAAGAAAGAGTTATTATGTTGACAAATTGAGGGAATGAAAGTTTGGAATGCAGTGCTAGAAATAGGGTGGTTTCCGTGAGAAGGCTCAATTAGAAAGAAACCGGGCCAACGTGCGGCATTCGTTTGAAAAGTATTTCAGAGTAACGAAGGAAATTTCACACGACACAATTAAGTAGCCGGGGCGTGACACTAGAAAAGAAAGGCTTTTTGTTGCGTTCGTTATCTAAAGTTCAGGTTAAGGTCTTGGTTAACCTTGAGCGAGTCGGATACGCATTCGATACGCACAGTCCAACGCTTTGTCTTTTGCACGCGGTCACCCGCCGTGAAAGAAAGACGTTCCATTGCTGCCAAATGTTGCGCTATATACAGTACTAGGTATGCCCTCTTGAGGAGTATTAAGTCGTAATAATATATCGAAGAAACGTTTTTATGGCTTCCTTTTCGCTTCGCAGTAGGATGAATCTATATACTCTTCTCGCTCATAAACCAGGTAATTATATCAAGATAGAAGAGACTAGTCCAATTATAACACAAGCAATTACTAATATAATTTTTAACTAATGAACTACGGATGTCTGGGGCTATAAACAATAAAAACTCTCAGTAAATAACACAAACTACTTGTGAAGATGTTTTCATAGAAAAAGCATATGACAGTTTCCTATGTCATAAGAGAATCATGTAGATCCGATGTCGCTACTTTCCTTAAATAAATGCTGCCTTCTTTTTTGTTCTATTTATTATAAGTACGCAGAAACTTTGTGTAATAGATTCTAAAATAAAATGCATAAAAAGTACTTTAGCGTATTTTTTTTAACCAAAGCTAGCAGTTGTCTAAACTGATTTACTGGAGGCACAATAATCCAAGAGTGGGGTTTGATACGAATGAAAGAAAAGCGTTTATAAATAACAACGATATTTTAGAGCAGAAAACGATTGAACGCGATCCCGTTCATGATTGAGCTTAGGGTTACACAGTTGTAAAGTTTCGCAAGGATGTTCCATATTTTTGTAATTTTGAATACTAACGAATTTATTTATATTATTAATTAATAGAAAAATACATCTATTTATTATTGGTATAAATTACACTATAGGACTTGTTATAGTAAAGTGTATCACATAAATTTAAAATAAGCTTCTTTCGATTAGTTCTTACGGTGGAATACAGGGAGAAAACTGGCCGATCCCCATGTCATAATCGTCCCAACGCATGGGTGAGTGTGTCAAATGAAGAACATTTCGTTTTAACGATTGTCTGCTTGTGTCTTTGCTCTGTCGAAGCGTAAACTATAGCTTTTTCGGATAGCCATGACACTTCTTCATCAAGTGAAAGTAATTTCCGTCTTTGGTTTAGTTTGTGTACTAAATGAAGAAGGAAAAACTAGTGATAATCGTGCATTTTTTTCTCCCATCCTATATGAATCAGCATAGCAAAGGAAGCAAAGTACTTTATATTCGTAAAGTTCGAAATTCGGATATTTATGATTTGTGTCTAGGTGTGTTGGTAAAGCGACCATAACTATGCACTAAGAATGTCTTATCACTTACCATGCGACCAGCTTGGTTGTTATGTAGGTTGATTTGCGAATGCATGTCTTTGGCTTTTTCCCTGGCATCCAAGAGGTACTGGGAAAACTTGATACCAAAGTCTATATTGTGAGAGCAACCGGACCACTTCCAGTTCTTTTTCTTTTGGTTGTAGCGGCGTCTTTTACCACGAGGGGACAAATGAGCGTCGCAGGTACACGATGTCAATTTCCCTTGACTGCAGGCCTTCGCTACCGCTGCTGCGACGCCAGCCGAGGAGATCGCATAAGCGAAGGCGGTTTCACGATAACCTACAAATATTCACAATAAAAAAAAAGGAACGCATTTTTTACCCCGCCGTTTCTTGCAGGGAGTATGATGACTTGATAGCCATTCGGCTTCTATTGTTTGAGGGGAGCATTCTTTTCCTATTGTCTGGTGTTTCGTTGACGCAGTCACCCATTCAATGGGTGGGTTTATAACAGAACATTACAATGTTTGCCTGCATATGAACGTTTGACCACCCAAGGTGTCTATATTCAGTCCTTTTTTACTAATAATGTATGAACCCCTCCCCATTGCCACTTCTTCCTGCTCTTGCACGGCTTCGCTAGCACTTAATTTATGAGGCATAAAAGTTCCCTTGGAATACCTGTACTGTTCTTTCTGTCCAGTTGTTTTTTATTCAAAATCTTCTCCCGCTCCAATCTCATTTCCGCACTGGGCCCTGCTCGATAGTGACTGTGCAATTTAAATCAAGATGGCAGAGGCTATGTTACAGCTTTTATTTACCTACCAGAAAGCAAGCTTGGAAAATTGATTAGAAACTGGAAGCAGTGTAGTAGGGAGGGGGTGGAGGGAATGAAGGCAGCTCATGGTGACTACGGGTATTTTGTCGTTGAAAAGAGCGGAACATCTTAAAGTAACTTTCGTCGAATGGTCTGTGTTGTTTCTTCTGGCGATTACAGCTACCGAAGTTAAACTACGCTATATCTTAATGTACAAAATGCATTTGATACGTTTAAGCTCAAAACACATCACATGCTCCAGTAAACTCATTCTGGCTGTATGTTGAGAAAGGGATTGACTACACCTTTCTTACTAAGAGGAATAATAAATAAGTAAAATAAAGCTAATTTTGCCTACTACAGTTTTTCGTGGTTTCGAAAATGCTGTTTGTTTGCATGAAAATGTGAACTTGTAAAAGAAAAAACATAGTTTGAAAATAATAAGGTATAAAAGGTAGCTACGAGCATGAAGAGCAGAAGGTGTCGCTGCTTTGTAAAAAATTCATGTCAGGAGCTTCTGGCTCATTTGGGCTCGTAATTGACAAAAGAGCAGATTCTTGAGAAGGCGATTGAACGAATGAGCACCAGAACTAGAAGCGTATTTAAAATGAGGCACAGGATAGAAGAATAAAAAGTTAGCGCGCATACGCATTCCCAGTGGGCCATGGGCTGCCAGGAGCAGCTTCGCCAGCAGTCGGAGTGAAATAGAAAAGATTGAAGAAGACCACCAAGCTTGCGAAGGGCAACTTTTTAAGCTTGCTCATGTTTTCCTATTTGGTTTCCTTTTTGCTTTTGTATTGAAGGAACTTCGAGTCTGAATTTTAGTTTATGAAGAATAGTAGCGAAGAAAAAAAAAGTTTTCCTTGGCTTTTCAAAAGGGACGTACGATTTGCTAGCTTAGGTCAGCGATGACATGTATACCAGAAAGGGGGTTTTCTGAGATTTTAAGGATCTGTTCCACTGTTCGTAGCGGCTTTGTCCGGTTGTCTCTTGCATTCATCAAAACCCACTCATTAGCCGAGATTATACGAGTTTTCGCCGTGTTGGGTCCTGGATCTGTAAGCCTCAAGTAGTAACTCTACCTCCTTGGACATGGAGGATGCTAATGAGACTCCGCTTTTGCCGTATGTTTTAATATTCACACAAGATTATGTGCTATGGTTCTAATTTCCTGCTTTAGAACGAATCGTTTTTACAGATTACGTAGCATCGTTTTCTCCTTTCAGTTTTCTTCAATTGTCTTCAGTGATCGGAAGTTCACATCTACTTCGTGTGAAGTTAAAGTAGCTGATTGTAGTCAAATCGTTTATAACAAGTTCTTTAGACAGTTCTTTGCGACAGCAATGTACATTCTTTGTTGAGAAAGAATGTCTCGCGAGCATGCTGAAAAAAAACGAAAAAAATCTCTTGGTATTGGGATGGACGTTTCTGATTCCAACATTTGAACAAAAATGAAGCAAAATTATGTTTTTTATCATACAAGTGGTTCTTAATTCAATTTGGAATTAAATCGCAAAAAGTAGGGAAGTTATGACCTCCACCATGTGCGTAAAAACACTCGAGTTCACACCCGTAAGGTTTTTAGATACTAGCTTGGATGGATTAGCGTTTTATCGCTCATGTACATTTTCAAACTTATACTTTATAAAGGGTGGTGTAGTGTTAACACCATAAGTAATACCCGTCTGGTAAATTTTTCGCGCTATTTAAGGACAAGTTTGAATGAATTACTAAGTGCTCGCTTTAGAGACCCATTTTCATTTTCAAGCCACGATTAAGCTTACGAAATGTGTTTACGTGCTATGAGGAAACCTCGTATGTTAATGAAGGGGGCGCTCCAGTGAGAGGGCAAGTCATTAATTAAGAGCCTTAGAATAGGTAAAAAGCCTGTTGATGCATGGGCTTGGTTACTTTGTGTGCTGGTTAGTCAAATAGAGAATCAACCTTCGAGAACACCCATGTCGCATTTGGTTCCCTTTATTATCTATTTCCCCTCCCCCCCCCCTTTTAAATAATTAACATTCTTGAAATATATGTCTATAACGACCACTTTTTACGTATTTTAAAAAAATATTCATGGAAGCTCATATACCGAAGTATATTGGGTATGACGGTATTTAAAACAATAAGCTGTAAAGGACTGAGCATTGCTGAAGCTCAATAGTTAGCTAGGTAATTTGGACGTCGTTCTAGGACACTCCTGAACATGTCATCCAGATCTCCCCTCCTCCCACCTTCTCTTTCCTGTCCTTCCGCTTGTGCTGTGAATTCAACGGTAAAAGGCTACGACAATTACAAACGACAATAACGGTGTGAACAGCACAAAAGGTAGAAAACGTTTGGGTCTTTCTGGTCGCTCCTTCGCCTTTTCCCTCAAATTCGATACGCCACGTAACAGAAATGTCCCAAGAGTGAAAAGCTTTGCATGTTTATCAAGCCCAGGGCGGCTAAAATGCATTGGAAAATTTTCGTTAGTCAAGTCCGCTTCGTGTCCGTAAATTTCCGGTTGGGCGACTGGATCTGTGCGCTAGAAAATGCGCTACAAAATGTCTTGACGCATTCTCGTACAAGAACGAATTATCGTTCTACTGATCGAAATTCTTTGCGAGTTATATATTCTCTCACGCTTATAGAAATGGGCAAATTGAAAGTATGTCTAGAAGTTTTGTTGTAATTAGTCTTGTTACACGTCGTGGCTCTTGCCTCGCTAAAATTTCTGTATTATTTAATAAACGGGAGCTTTTTTTTCACGAATGTGACCTTTAGGGAACGAGGAACTCATTGCTATGGACTATCGTAGGGAACTAGAGACATTTTGTGTACCTTTCTGCAGGAGAACACTGGCGTGTGGGTTCTGAATCTTGGGTTGCAGCGATGAACAATTCCAGCGGTGCTTTTGAAACTGGTGTTGGCACTCAGTCACAGCTACTTGAAACCCTTGAATGGCTGCGATCATAACATCGGGGAATCGGTAACACAGTTCGATCTGTTTTTTGGTTAACCCCGGGAAATTTTTGCACATTGCTACCTCACTTAGGGCATCGTTCAGTTTATTGGTGGTTAAACTGGGCATACGGTTACTGTGTTTGGAATGAGCATCGTCACGAAGGGAGGCATATATTCTGCCAGCTTCCAAGCCGGCTCCGTGTCCATATTTACTGATTTCGTTGGACAGCGGCGTGCCACGGAGCACAAGTGCTGGGCTGGCATTGGGTTCCGTCTCTTCATGGAGTTGTAGCCGCTGTTGTTGCTGCTGCTCTGTGGGCAAAGGCTTAGCCCCTTTAACTGGAGATCGTGCGCGGTTCATGGTGTTTGTCAACGAGTACGAGGCGGTAATTCCGACAACACTTGACACCCTGTGGAAACATTGTTCAGGATAATTTCACATTGAGTTGAAAAGACCATTTGCTCCTCCGTTCCCTTCAAATTTTGCCTCTAATTTGAAAATCTCCCCAAACGTGTGGGGTCTACAATAGCCCTTTAGGAATATAATGGTACAAATACAGGTCGAAACTCGATGGACCTGGGAAGGTGCCTTTGGGTGAGTACCCTTGTACAGTTTATTGAAAGTTTTTTGAAGAGGGATTCCAGTGAGGGAATTTTTGTTTTACTAAAAGATTAGAACGTTGATATGAAAAAGAAATTGAAAAACTAACGGGTCCTTTTTTACATTTTCGTACAACTGTAGCTGACCAGAAGGAAACGATATTTCGGCATTCCTAAGTCGCGATATAGTGATAAAAGTTCAGTTGTGTTAGATAAATCTAGAAATGGAAGTGGGTGGACATGTCTATCTCAGGACTTCCCTAGCTCCTTTTTTTTTCTTGAAAGAGGTCTAATATCACTTATTAAACATCGTGATCTGAGTTAACGCAGCTTTGTGTTTCTAAAGAAAAGAAGAAAAAAAACAGTAGCCGATAGAAAATGCGGTTAGAAACTTACCCAAGCAGAACCACTAGAGTCACAATATTAGGCCGTGTGTTTTTAGATTGCATTATGGGAAACTTATTTATGTAACGTCCTTCATTATTTAGTAGATAACACTATCCCGTACATCAGATTGGGTTAGGAAAAGTCACTTGCATATTTTCAGTGCCCGGGTATAACGTACATATTTGTACATTCCGTTGGTCCGCTTAATATGCACTGATGCTGTGTAAAGTTCCGACAGAGATCAGCAACTGAAAGGATATTCTATTAATCCGATGTTACACTTCACTACTAAGGTGTGTTAGACAACACTTCGCTCCCCGTATTCATTGCGCTTTGAGCTTCTGACTGCCTCTTTTTTTCTCGATACTACATGTAAGTCTTCTGTTACTGCCATCACACCGTGAACCTCGGTCTCGGACAGATCCGCAGCAGAACCAACAACGTCCATTGGCTTTCCAGAATGGGCTGGTCTTAGGAAGTTTGTAGTTCTGCCTCTATTCCAGCGTTCTGCGTCCCGTAACTGCACATGTACACCGACACTTCGGATTAGACCCCTGTACCCAATCTAGAACTCCTTTCTGTCATCTTAGTTAGCAACTTCCCAAGATTGTACGTACAGAAATGGAGTTGGACCCTACCTGCACGCCACTAGCAGATTTCTTAAACAGAATTTCCATCTGAGGCTGCAATAATTCCAAAGCTTAAGAAACTGAACACGATGTTCCTGCCAAGGTAGTTGCGTACCAATTGTACGTAGCAACGTTTCGCCTTATTTAAAATA
>JAHZNP010000641.1:0-18921 GCA_020615345.1 Triops cancriformis
CCCCCCCCCCGAACCAAAATCCTGGATACGGGCCTGCTTGACTGTATATCGGTTCGTAGTCTTGTCAAACAAACAACATATTTTTAAATTCAATGTAAAATAATAGAAAGTTTACGCACTGTAAGGACGCAAATACAAATGTTGACATTAGCTACACGGACAAGTGTAAAAAAATGGTTTCCCTTACCACCTTACCTGCATCCGTTCGCACAAGTTCCATTATGGGACAGGTGAATTGTTATAAACAAATGTTCAAATAGAAAAATAATCTTGTTCAAGAGCAGCTCATTTAAACAAAAAATAAAATAACAGGTGACCTGCTAATTATGTTCTAGAGTTGTTTCCAAATTACGTCACATTGTGGTGTCTAATAGTGTCAAATCCGCCTTAGACATCTACATACTTGGAATTTATAGTAAGGGTGTGTTGTATCTTATGTAACAAGGGTAGGAGTATCATATTACAAAATTATCTGGGTTGTGGGGAAGTTTGGGGATGCGCAAGGGTGGATCGTTACAATACCATATGGATGAAACATGATCCCTCAACCCTTGCGCGAGGTTTGGTTGCGCGAGGGTGGACGTCGTACCTCCGTAGAGGCCCATATGGGTGAAACCTGAACCCTCATCCCTCGCGCAAGGGTGATAGGGGCGGGGGCTCAAGGGTTGCTCGCTCACCATTGGATGCGCGTGGGAGGCCTGCGCATGGGTGGGTAAAACCAATACTACTGATAGAGGCGGTTTCGGCTGGATACAATGTGCCGAGTTGGGTACCCCGCCTTAGTGTGACCACGCTGTTTCCTTCATTATAGATGCATATGGGAATTTGTTCTGCTTGAATGTCAACGAGGGCTTCTTCGGCGTACAAGGGGTAGTGGGACAATTGAGAAATGCCGTAGTAATTTTGTTAAAAAAAATCCGGAAGTAAGTGTGCATCCCTCGGCCGTTCCATAAATCAAGTTTTTGGACCTCGGGGGGATAGTAAGTTTAGTGCGGGTAAGTACTGTATACGAGGTGGTTTGAACGTCGTTTATGGCGTTAAGTCTGTCCCTGCTTGGACCCGGTATGTAAACTCCCATTGTAGCTCCATCTGTGATCATTTTTAGGGCCTTAATGGCATCCCTGCCGACGATACATTCGTGGGTTAGGTGTTTTACAACGTGGCATTTAAGGGTAATTTTGTCGGTTCGTACGCGCATTGGAAGCATATAGCAGCCAACGACAGGTATTGGCTCCCCGGTTGCCGAAGTCAACCTAGCGTCCGTTGGGACGACCCATTTCCGCAAATCTGGGTTAATGAGTTCGAATGTGCGTTTGTGTAGGACTGTGAGACTTGCCCCTGTGTCAATTAGGCATCTAATTGGTGTTTTACCGATAAACATTTTGCAGAAAATATGGAGTGGTTGGGTTATTGTGCAGAGGGATTTGTGTTTGTGTTATTTTAACGCCGGCTGACCTCTGCTGTAATTTACAGCTGGCATTCTTAGTTTTCTGAAAAGTTATACATAGGCATCCTGGCTCTACAGACTGGAGCTGAGTGACCTATTTTCCCGCATCTTTGGCAAATCATTTGCGTCCTACCGGACTGTCTACCCCGATAGGAGCAATTGTGAAATCGCACCTGTCGCTGATTTTCAGGGAACCTTGGTTGGTCATGATTGTGGTGCTGTTTGTCGTACAGAGCCTGATTATAGAAACTGGGCTTCTTGTAAGGACTTTGTTTTCGCGGCCGGCTTTGCCATGAATTCGCGCGAGTGCCTGAGGGGCTGCGCGACTTATCGTGGGGAGAACGGAACCGGTTCCTAGGCTGGTGGCTGGACTGGTTGACCGTTAGGGCGGCTATAGTCGCCTGGAGCTGCGCAACGAGATCGCTTGTCGCGTTTGTTGTTGGGACGATTCGCTCATTTCGTTCCTGTTTGGCTGCGTCTCTCACAGCTTCTAAGAATGTTTTCGGTTCCCTATCAATAACGTAGCGCTTCAGGTGTGGCAAGAGACCACGAATAAAATTAGTTTTCAAGAATCTTTCGGCATTCTCTTCCCGTTCCCTTTGAACTTCCGGGAAAAGCGATTTATCGGGGCAGAATTCTTGAAGGTGTTTCGTCAGTTGTCGAAGTGTGTCGGCGAATTCTCGTACGTCTTGGTCTGTGCCCTGTGAAGTTGTTTGAATGGTTTCTAGAATTTGCGTTTCCGAAAAAATTTCATCGTATCGTTCTTTTAGTAGGCGTGTTAAATCGTCGTATGTCGTGATTTGTTTACGGTCACATAAGTCGTCGTAGTAATCTTCGGCTTTCCCTTCTAGTTCTGAACTCGCTATTCGTAATTGTTTCTTCGTCCCAATTAGAGAATGCGGCTTTCCGCTCGACGTCTTTTAAAAAGGTACGGACTGATATGCCCGTTTTTTCTCCGTGAATCGCGGGAGTTGCGAAACGGTTGCTTGATTGAGTACGGGGAGGAATAATTTCTCGAATTGTTTATCAGAAAATTGGTAATTTTGCGAAGAAGATGCTTCAGCCATGTTGGGGTATTTTGTGCGTGAGGGTAGCGACCGAAGTGGGATGGGGCCGTTTGCCACCAATGTGATACGAATTTCGTGCAAGGAGATGTTCGTACTTACGTTACGGTCCGGTGGTTATCGTACGAACAGGGGTTGTCGGCTTCTGAGTAATTAACGCTTAACTTCACAGTAACTGGACACAAGATCTTAGGGAAGTTTGTATTGTCACCAGCAGCGTAACACGAGGTAGGACTGAGCACTTTACTCTAACAATGCCTGTCTTATATAATCCCCTTTTTGACACAAACAAGGTTGTAAAGGGGGGACTTGTCGGCGAGTCATTGCGCCGACAAAAGGATGTTTTCGTAGGGTTCACTTTTTACTAGGTGTGAAGGGTTTAGTTTTACAAAGCGGGTTTGGATGGGAATGTTACGGTGAAGGGTTTAGTTTTACAAAGCTTGTTCGTATGGGAATGTTACGTTACACTGGGATGTTTGTTGGGGAATCATCATCGCACGCGTTGGGGCCCAGTAGCTCTGGCGAGCAAATTCGGATGGATTTTACACGGCCCTTTATCTTTTAAGCTTTCTTCGAACGCCGTCAACACCGTTTCGATGCTGATCCGAACGACCGCTGACCCCGATGCACTGGATGAACAACACATATCTCGCTTTTGGAATATTGACTCCATCGGCATCTGCGAACCCTCCTCACCTCAACTTGAAGATGAAGCACTCATTCGGAACTTCCAAAGGAATGTTGTCTACCGCGAGCAACGGTATTCATTGTCGTTACCATGGAAGATTAGTCCGGATTCCCTCGATGATAACCTGGAGCTCTGCGACAAGCGACTGCGTTCACTTCTTCGGAAATTTCAAACCCAACCAAGAATCAAAGAAGCCTACCTCAAGACCATCACCGAATACCGAGAGGCGCAGTTCATAACAGAAGTGCCAATTTCTTCCTCCTCGAATGATCGACGATTCAACCTCTGCACTACTTACCGCACCATCCCGTAATACGAGAAGAAAATCTCATCCAAGATCCGAATCGTCTTCGACGCTTCAGCCAAGACACCCAACGGGACCAGCTTGAACGACTGTCTGGAATGTGGTCCAGCATTGAACCCTGAACTCATCGAGATTCTCATAGCATTCCGCACTTACAAAATCCCACTTGTAGCCGACAAAGAGAAAGCCTTTCCACAGATCCTAATCGATGAAAAAGACCGCGATGTGTTACGCTTTCTCTGGGTCCGAGATCCTTCAAATCCCAATTCTGATTTAATGGCTTACCGGTGGAACCGCCTCATCTTCGGCATGAAGAGTAGCCCCTTCCTACTGGCTGCCACCATCACGCACCATTTGCAAAGGGAAGCGACTCAACATCCCGAGATTGCAGCCATTTTGAAAACGTTTATGTATGTAGACGACGTCGTCGCTGGGGTGAATACTCTACAAGAAGCTGAGCAATTCGTAACCGAAATTAGAGAATTATTCGCAAGGGCTGGAATGAACTTGAGAAGATGGCTTACATCCGAACCGGGCCTTCAACAACGGATTGGAGCTTCTGATGCCGAAGAAGTCGTCACATTCCACGGAACGGAATCGGTCAAGGTGCTTGGCCTCGTATGGAAAAACCTCACTGACACCTTTTCGTTTACTCCACCGTCCCCGCTTACCGAAACGAAAATTAAGGGGATTACGAAGCGAAAAATGATTTCTGCTATTGCGAAGTTGTTCGATTCACTCGGCCTAGTCAGCCCTGTGGTTGTTGCTGCCAAGCTCCTCATCCAGAAATTGTGGAGTCAAGGCATCTCTTGGGATGAACCGGTTCCGGAACCCCTGATTTCGGAATTCACGACGTGGATGAAATCCTTACATCAGCTCGACCAAGTCAGCGTTCCTCGATTCATTCACTCCAACCTAGAAGAGCCCATTGAGATCCACATTTTCTGCGATGCCTCCCAGCGAGCATATGCAACGGTTGCGTACGTCCGAATTCCTCATGACGGAAGAACAATCCTCGTCGCAAGTAAAACGAGGGTAGCTCCGCTGAAACAGATGTCATTGCCTCGATTGGAATTGATAGCAGCCCTTCTAGGAGCAAGACTGTGGGCATATATGGAACCTGTTTTCACTAGACGTCATCTCACCGTTAAGCCAACCTTCTGGAGTGATTCTCAAGTTACGTTAGCTTGGATCAAGAGCCATCCAGGACGGTGGCGCCAATTTGTCGGAAACAGAGTTTCCGAAATAAGAACCCATACTCCACCCAGCTATTGGCAATTTTGTCCAGGTGAAGAAAATCCAGCGGATGTTGCATCTCGAGGAGTTATTGCCGAAGACCCCATTGAAAATCAGCTCTGGTTGCACGGCCCTTCATTCCTCGCTACATTCAATCAAGAGAGTTCAACTGCCACAGAGACGTACAACTATGAAGAATCCACCGATGCTTTACTTGAATGCCGAAGGGAGCCGCTCGTATGTGTAAACGTCGTCGAGAAGCTCAACCCTCTGTTGGACCTTGCCAGATTTAGTCGACTATCTCGGGTTATTCGCATAACCGCATGGATCTTCCGGTTTTTCGCTCGACTGAAGAAACGAGATGTTTTCCCGCACCCTGATTTATCTGCTGACTAATTGCAGAGCGCTGAAGTGCATTGGTACAAGGAGGTACAGGGCGAATTCTATCACGACGAGATCGAAGCAATTCGGGGCGGTAACCGTGTATCAAAACGGTCGGAGCTGTTTACCATCCAACCCTTTCTTGACCCAGCGTCTAGCCTGTGCTATATTCGCGGCCGAATTCTATTTTCTAACACGCCCGACAACAAAAAGTTCCCGATTTTATTGCCCAGCCAATCTAGATTCACCCAGCTAAAAATTGAAGAAACTCACCGCCGAATTATGCATGCTGGCGTTCAAGAAACTCTGGCAGGCTTCGCGAATACTATTGGATTCCAAGAGGGCGGCAGACAGTCAAGAAGGTCCTTCGGTCATGCGTTACCTGTCGGTGGTACCATTCACGGCCAGTTCAGGAGGTAGTAGCTCCCTTGTCTAGGGATCGTGTCACGGAGGCTCCTCCATTTCAGACCTGCGGTACGGACTACTTTGGACCAGTATATCTGAAGGGTCTTCATACCAATGGCAAAAACTACGTCCTGCTGTTCACGTGCGCCCTCACAAGAGCCATCCACCTCGAACTTACTTCTGATTTATCTACTTCCAAATTTCTGTTGGCCTTCCGTCGATTCGCGGGTCGACGAGGAATTCCTAGAACAGTTTATTCTGACAACGCGACCACGTTCAAAAGGGCAGACAAGGACTTGCAACAACTCATGTCTCATCTATCATCAAGCGACGTCGAATGTTTCCTCGCAAGCCACAAGATTACCTGGAGGTTCGTCGCGGAACGGTCCCCCTGGTGAGGTGGGTTCTGGGAGCGGTTGGTCCGAAGCATCAAAACCTCCTTAAGGAAAATCCTTGGCGTTTCATCCCTTTCCTATGAGGAATTCGAAACCGTCCTCTGTGTAGTAGAGGCCGTTGTCAACTCTAGACCCTTGACGTACTTATCCGACAGCCCCATCGAGCCACTCCCGTTGACTCCCAGTCACTTTTTGATCGGCCAGCGATTAACAGCACTCCCTATTCCGGACCCTAACGATGAGTATCAATCAACCGCACGCAGAGTTAAATCGCCGAAGGATGTATTACTGTGCGCTTTTACAACGTTTCTGGGTAAGATGGAAAAGGGAGTACCTATCTGAACTGCAACAGTATCGCCATGGGGGGAGTCCTTCCATTCCTTTGACGACCGGCGAAGTAGTCCTGATCAGCGAAGACAATGCGCCCCGTTTAAGTTGGAAGCTTGGACGTGTCATTCGAACGCATCCGGGTCGTGACGGGAAAATTCACGCTGTCACACTTAAGACTGCAACGAGCGAGCTGACAAGACCTGTTCAACGCTTGTATCGGCTGGAGGTCACGGATACTCCAGTTACTCCCAGCCTTCAACCAACAACGCCCTCTACCGATACGCCTTCCAACGAAGCCATACCCCTTTCAGTACCAACTCCATTGGAATCTGTAGAACCCTGTTTAGGTTCTAGGGGGGAGGATGTACGAATTCGTGAACGTACCCGAACGGGGAGAGCTGTTCGTATACCTAAACGTTATGTCTAACATTGCGAGTTCTTCCTTTTTCTCCCCTATTTTTGTTCCACGTCTACGTCTGACTTTTGTGCCCCATCGAATTGAACCCTTTCTTGTTTTCCTCTGAGAATCTATACCTATGTTCAGGGCAGTCGATGTTCGAACGCACGAGAGTGAAGTAAGATAGAAAGCTCTTTCCCCATTTTGTTCTTTTTCTTCAAACAAGTTGTTGCCACGCGGTGGCCGTTGTAAACTGGGTTTGGATAAAATAAAGGTATTCCCCAGGAAATTAAATTAACCGGTGCCTCATTTTTATAGAATAACCCGCAAGATTTATTACAAAAAGAGAGCGACCCAATCTGTGACGATCTCGCGTTCGTAGGAAATCGTGTCTTGCCAAAAAACTTTGCAGTGGGTAATAATATTTATGCTCGGACGAGGAAATTATGGACGAGAGCATCACAAGCGCAAAATCTCGACAGCCCACTGAAGGAATTTATGCCAATTCGTAAAGTTTACCTCAACCTACTTATCCGTTAAAATGTTATCAAAACTATGCACATTAATTCACAAAAAATATCTTCCACTCGCTTATCTAAGAGTAATCGTAATAAATTCGGTGCTGCATCAATGTTTGTTTCGTATGATTGTTTCACTTGCTGTATTTTCTCAAAGATGGTGCTACGATTTGGTAATACAACATATATTGCAAATTGGGAGAACTCAGCTTCTGTCCCAAATTACGTCCACTTTCAACAACTGACTAGCGCACAACACAAAATGGGGGACGCTTGGAAATACTTCATGTCGTGTGGAAGAGTAAAAGCAAACCGAAGGTGAATTTCATAATTTGAAATGCAAACGTTAACCACGAAAATGCCCTTCGTCCTTAAATTATGTAGACACCTAAGAATGGAATATTCAATATAATTTGCTACAACAACAAACAACACTGAAACGGCAATGTCCCGCTTAGGTCAAGTTAAATGATTCTCTTTTCCTTAAAAAATCTAACAGCTTCCAGTCACATACTACTTCATACACATGTCACAACAGCAATGGATGGGTTATGGGAGACACAAAATAAATGCACACCCTTTTAAACAATTACATATTGCCTTTTTTGGCTCCCCGCCTACCAGATTGTCCTCTCCATACAGGTTCACATATGTAAAATACCACGTGACGCTAACGCATCGCGTAATGCCATATACAACTGCAGCTGTTGTTCGGGTTTTAAGCTGTATACCTATAAAAAGCGTAACATTTTAATCAAACAATAGAGCTTCTGTTCATAAAAACGTTAGTTTGTTTTTACTTGCTGTAAAAGCTTGGCAGGCGACGCAGTGCGAATGAAACTTGAGATGTAGACGTTCACAAAGGTTGCCATGAGATATTGGCAATCGAAACGATCCATAATACCACCATGACCGGGAATGATATCACCGAAATCCTTTATGCAACATAAGGAAAAATGGAAGGCATTGCACATTTGAATTATAAAATACTTGTAGTAACATAATCTCGAAAATTTACTTTAATTTTAAATGCGCGCTTAAAACCGCTAGCGAAAAAACCCCCGAAAGGTCCAATGACGCTGCTAAACAACGACATGGACAGCGAATGGAGCAAGAAGGGGTAAATCGTAACCGTTTCCTTCAGATGGAACTAGAACAGAACAAATAATAAGGAAAAATTGGATCAATTGTACTCTCTAAATTATGTGGAAATTTTGCTACCATTTTTCGTAAACCGACCAAGAACGCAGGCAGAGCATATTCTTGCGGTCTAAACAGTGGCGACGGCTCGCAATCCATATGCATTTTGCCGAATTCTTCGCTGTACTCAATAGGACATACAAAATAATTATACTGGCACAGAAAATATGATATCTATAAAAGAAAAAATGAATTTTTTCATTTAAGATTGTTTATTCTATAAATAATTACGACGAGAACTGATCTTCTTTACATAATGTATATATAAAGCGCTATTCTATCTTGTTTACAAGTTACTGTTTATTTTTCGTTACCCTTAAAAGAAAAGTAATGTGTAAGTAGTTTTTCATTTACAATTGTGTTTTTCAATTCTTTGAATATTTTATTCTTATATGTCTAGCTATTTCGTTTTATTGTTTACTAGAACAAAGCAAACTGGTGTTTTACATACCAATAAACCGAAAAAGATAGTGGCGATGCCACCACCAATAAATCCTTCCCAAGTCTTTTTGGGTGACAGTTTGATCAAGGGCGTTTTCCCAAAGAAGAAGCCAAACATATAGGCCATAACATCGTTGCACACTATCATGGACACCGGGACGATAAACCTTTGAAAACGTAAGGATTCTTTCTTATAAACTGTTAGGTACGAAAACAAAGTCGCTTCTAATTGAATTTACCAGATGAGACCTTCGAAGATGTTCTGGATAATAAGATAGCTTTGGGTGACGACAATCAATAATGCGACGTGAGTCCACGCAAAGAGCGAGAATTGTTTCATGTAGTAGCGCTTCACTAGCGATAAAACGAACCACACAAAGCCGATGATGTAGAGCGAGAAGGAGATGAAACGATGATATGTGACCACGCCTCTTAAAAAGTCCTGGGAACAAAAGACGAAAGAAATGCGTTTTTTTTCTAATTTGGCGGAATTAAACTCTCAAAAAATATTTACGAAGCAAATCAAATACAAGTGAAGTTTAAATTCAAATATTCGAATAACTTACAGTTCTGTTGATTAATAAACCAAAATAGTCGACGAGACTTTCTCCATAAAAGAAATAATTGGAAGCGATGAGGAAATACCACGACAAGGAACGAAACCACGGTAAACCGTGGATTTTGTAAACGGCGTAGCCAATATTGATAATCTCAGCAAAGCATTTGACTTGCACCAACAACGTCTAACATTCGTCCCGCCCACAGAGCACATAAAGAAGTGTAATTAACCTCTTATCTCATCCTTTTAATAGCCTATACCGTAAGCATCAACGCCAAGGGCCCGAGATAAATTATCAAACCGAAGCCGCCAATCATCACCCATGTAAAAATCCCTCTAATGATCCAATTACGCCACCTAGACAAGACAAAAGTTGAATGAATTTCCCCTGATCAGATTTATCGATTTTATCTTGTTTAATTTTCGGTAATTATGGTTCATAAGCAGAAACCTCGGCGGAAGGCCAGACAAGGTCGAGTCCAAAAGTTCAGGAGCTTTATTAGTTCCACTGGGAATAGTTTTGGAAAGATCGACTTTCGCCAGACCCAATTTGTCATCTTCGGAGTCGATATCTTCACGAGCTTCAGACTCCAAGTTCTAAAATTAGAAAAGGTGCCTTTACAAACGTCTTCGGAACGAAGGTAGTGATAGCATAGAGCCTAAGGGAATTCATTTTTACCGTATCGCTGTCTTGGGTCTGGGTTTCCGTGTCCAAATCGTTGTCGGTTCCAACAAGCGGGTCTTTCTCCGCCTCTGTCTTTTTCCTTAATCTTAAATCAGCCATTATATTGAGGAAAAAACTTAACAGACACTCTTAAGGAATTGAACTTCACTTAGATACACCGTTTGTTTATCGTTCGAAGCTTAAAATATCTTTTGTTGGTAAACACGAACACCTTAACCCATTGACAGCCGGATTTAGAAGCAAGGTCTCAATTTTCCTGCTTGGAGCGCCAAGGTCTTTACCAGTGCAAGTTCAACTCTGTTGTGCCTTCACTGTGCCTCTAGTATTTAGAACATTCTGTGAGGCACACGCATTATTGTTGATAAGTGTAGGCAAATGTGCAGGCACACCGATTTTCAAAGACCGCAGACTGTACTCTGTGCTAAAGAATCTTGACAAATCAGCACTAGAGCGATCTAGGAGCTATGGTGACTCCACTGGATACGCACGAGTTCGCATTGGGAGCGGTAAAATTCTTTCATCAGATGGCGTTAGCTGTCGATAAGCCACCGCCAACGGCCAGAAAATTCAAAAAGTTGGAAGGTCAGTGTGTAACGTTTTGTGGTTCATTCCTGTTGCGAAGATATGGCGCACTTTTAGGGTCCCTACGCAACGTTTTACGTTAATTCTTTCAGTGATGTACTAAGTGTTAATACATTGAATTGTCAAGTACGTGGTATTTCCAGTGTTAGTTATGAACAACGGGATTTATTCACTTTTTGTCCGCAGGTAGCCTTGCCGAATTTTCAGAGAACAAAAGAAGGCTCCCGAAGCAATTTTAACATACCAACCATGGCTGAACCTTCCAGCCTTCCTATTTGTGTGAGGAACATACAACTCAATCAACTTTTGCAAGGAAAAATGGGCAAAAATGTGGTCAACAACCAGTTAACTAGAGATGCATTAGTGGACGCTTTGATAGTCCTTCACAGCGAATGCAACAACACAGCGCTGAAAAATGACAAATACATCGTCAACTTCGTGAAGAAGTGTAAGTTCTTTCATACTAATAATCTCAAACACTTAAACGAACGTGTTTCATTTCCTGTAGTCAATCCCACAATTCATCAGTTGAAAGAATTCCGCGTCAGTTTGTCCGATTTCGAGATTAAGAAGCTGATCGGGCGTGGACACTTCGGAGAAGTTCACGTAGTTCAAGAAAAACAAACTGGTGATGTTTACGCCATGAAAAGGATGAAGAAATTCGTCACTTTAGCCGCTGAAAATGTACCTAAACAAAAATTCACCTATAGAATTCTAATTATCATTCCACTCTCGTTAAAAATCCTTACAGGCTGCTTCTTTTGCGGAGGAAAGAGACATAATGGCCAAAGCCAATTCACGCTGGATCACTGCCCTACGTTATGCCTTCCAGGATGAACACAAACTATACCTGGTGATGGAATTCCACCCTGGTGGTAACTTGCTGACCTTGCTAGACAAGTAATGGCACCGAAGCTAGGGAGATAGATCCGAAAACTTTATATATATTTTTTATAGATATGAGGGAACTCTATCAGAAGACATGGCCCGTTTTTACATGGCAGAAATACTTTTAGCTTTGCGGTCACTCCACGAGATGGGTTACGCCCACAGGTATGGACTTTAAACAAATTCAATATTGGGGAGTTGAAAATGATTTATTGTAGAGACGTTAAGCCTGAGAACATCCTGTTAGACCGTTGTGGTCATGTCAAGCTGGCGGATTTTGGCTCCGCTGCTCGGCTGAACGAGCAAAACTATGTGGATAGCGAAGTACCCACAGGCACACCGGATTATTTGGCTCCAGAGATGCTGAACTCTGTGAATGGCAATAAGCGCTACGGCTCGTCCTGCGATTATTGGTCGTTAGGCGTGATGGCTTACGAGTTGGTGTACGGAGTCACGCCCTTTCGGTCTGAAAGGGTGACTGCAGTCTACGCAAACATTCTGAAACACAAGAAAACGCTCAAATTTCCGGACGTACCGGCTGTTTCGGAGAATTTCCGCAACTTGATCAGCGGTTTAATCTGCGATGCAGAAGAACGCCTCACCTTTGAACAGCTCACCAAACATCCCTTCTTTGAGCAGGTGGATTGGACGGGAATCAGGGAAAGCATTCCTCCTTATGTACCGCAGTTGGCCAGCCAGGACGATACCTCGAATTTTGAAGAAGTGGAGCATGTGTCGAGTGTATCGTCCATGGACGAGTTTTTGTGTAGGAGAGGCTTTTCAGGAAAGAATTTACCCTTTATTGGGTTTAGTTATGTTCAGAACAATGAAAATGAGCCGAAAAGCGAATCAAGTAGCGAGGCGAACCGGATTCTTGAGCTGGAAGCGTCGCTCGAGTCCAGAAAGAAGCAGATTATGAAACTAATGCAAGCCATGGACGGATTTAAGAGCACAAAACCGGTGGACACGAGCTTGGTTGACCAATTGCGGGAAAGAATTAAAGTTTTGGAGAACGAACGCGATGAATTGCACAAGAAGAACGCGGCTTGTAATGTTGACCTTGCAGTAAGCACTTTTATTCAATGTACAATTGAATACTAGTTATATATTTGTATACTTTACTTTCATTTACAATAGTTTCTGTACTTATACTACCAGTTTGAACTACCGTAACGATTAAGTTCAGTTTTTGATCTTTGAAAATTTATTTCCTGTTGGATTTTAGAGCTGTCACCTTGCACTGGATATGGAGAAGACGAAGCACAAACGCTACGTAATGGAATCACAGGAGAAGTTGAAGAAAGTTCATGAAGAGCACCAAGAAGCTTTTGACAAGAAGGTTGAGTGTATGCAGCACGAATTCCAAAAACTCGAGAGCGCCTACGTCAGCCTGGGAAGCGAGGCTAAGCTCAGAATAGACGAGTTAGAGTTTGCTCGTGTCCAGTTTGCGAAACTGAAGGAAACAAACGCCAAATTAAAAGCACAAGTGAAGAAATACCAAGCCCTGGCGATGAAAGGCAACAAACTGCTCGAGCGTCGCAGTATCATGGAAGAACCAGGCGTCCCTTTGTTGAATACCAGCATATCCAATACCTCCGAACAGTTGAATCAAGTCAACGCTCAGTTGCGTCATCAGGAAGCAGCAGCAGCTCAATTAAAATCGCAATTGAAAGCGCTGCAAGCAGCTGAAAATAGCTTAAAACTTCAAGTATGTATTAAAAATTAATTGCACAACTTAATAATAAAAGTAATGCGCTAAAAGTATGCATTAAACGAGGAACTCGATTAATTATGTTTATTGCAGTTGAATGACGCGGAAAGACAGCACCAAACGCGCTTGGATCAAGAAAAGGAGGAATGGGCCACGAAATACGCCAAGTTACAGCGCCGATATGAGGAATTGGATAACAGGAGTGCGGCGAAACGTAAAGAATTGGAAAATAAGATTTTGGTGGAAAAAGAGATTAGGATTCAAGAGTTGGAGAACAAGTTAAAAACGGAATCGAATGACTGCAGACTCCTCAAGGCGAAAATTAAAGTATATTGTTTCGTTGGCTTTCAAGAATGGTTAGATTCACTAGAGATTTTTGCTAACAGGACCTGGAAAGGACGTTGAGCGATTCGGAACTTTCAATGATGCAACAGGAATCAAGTTTTGGTGCCAAAGAAGCTGGAATGGAAAAACTTGTAGTGCAGCGAGACTCCGAGTTACGTCAAATCAGCTTAGAAAAGCAATCCTTGCTGCAAGACTTGGCCAACACCAAAGACCTCCAGGGTAAAAACTGTTTCTTTTTTCATTTAACTGTTTCACAACCCCTTGACAAAATAACTGATTTTTTGTTTCGTTAGACGAAAATCGTAAGAAAATAGAAGAGCTCGAAACCTTAGTCAAGCAAATGATGGAAAACATCAACGAAGCTGAGAAGAACTCCAAAGCTCTGTAAGTTTTATTTATTTATTAATTTTTAATTCGAGGCAATTGCCGTTTACTTTTACGTTACTGTTAATTAAAAAGCTAATATTATGCTTAGACTTTTTCTCCTGTCTCTGGTCCTCGTAAGCATTATGTTATAGTAGAATTTGCACGAAATGAAAAAAAGTATAATCTTTTAACTATATGTTAAATCTTTTAACTCCCTAATAACTATGTTTTTCTTTGAAGAATTCCGGCTGTTGTAGAATTGGAGCTGCAAGAGAAGGTCAAGCAGCTTCAAGAGCAAGTGGAAAAACTGGAAAGCAATTTGGAGAAAGCGCGAGAAAATTTGACATTGGAAAAACAAAGTACGCGTGAACTCCGTAGTGAGTTATTTAAGAAAGAACGCGAACTAAAAGACGCGCAAGTGGACTTGCGAATTGCCCAGCGAGAATTAAAATCTGCCGAAAGCAAGCGCGACGCTTTGCAGACCGGCGAAGACGGATTCAAAGCCAAATTAAACGAAAAAGACGACCAGATCAACCAACTGGAAGAAACTAAGCAACAATTATCTGAAAAAGTCGCCGGATTGGAGTCGACTGTAGCCGAAAAGTCCGCCACCGTTGCCCATTTGGAACATAAATTGGAAACGCGCCAAGCGTTATACAACGACAAGTCAAAAGAGCTGCAGCAGACCATTGCTTCAGCCCATAGCTGGAAGGCGGAGCTGAAGAGTCTAAAAGATGAATTAGCCCGCGCCCAGCGTGAAAAACTCTCCCTGGAGCGGGAGTCCATCTCCGCGGAGGAGAAAATGAAATCCGCCGTGGCCAACCTGGACACCTTACGTCAAACTTTGGAAGACGAGAAGGTGGAGCACCGTAATTTGCAAGAAAATTACGAACATTTGAAGGAGATTTGCACGGAATTGGAGACACAAATGAAAGACTATGAACTCGCGTTAGAAAAGAACGAAGATCACGAGAAAAAGTTTGAAGCAGAAAAAGCGCAACTCAACGAACAAATTCTTCAATTGAAGGAAGACGTTAAAGCCGCCAAACGGCTTGCGAATGAAGACAAATCCATGAAGATCTTCCACGAGAAGAAGGCACAGGACTTGGAAGCCCGAGTCAAAGCTATGGAAGCCAGTAGTGACGAACAAGTCCGTGTTTTGAAAGAGCAGCTCAACAAGTATGTGCAGATGGCCGAGGAATACGGCAAACAAGTCAACCGCCTCACGTCCGAGTTGTCGGACGCCGAAATCGCCATCGAACGCCTGGGAAGGGAGTTGGGTCACTTGGAGGAAGATCGTGTCGCCTTGCAGGAAGAAAGTACCGAGCTGCGAACGCAATTGGTGAACGTTAAAGAGCAGAATTACACTTTGAGCCAAGCGTTGGAAGAAGCGGTCACGAAATTGGAGGCCTATAAGGACAAATTGGGCCAATTGGAAGCGCAATGGGAACAAGACAAGAAGCTGGCCAAGGAAAGGGATTACAAAGATAAAGGAACAATCGCCCAACAAACCAAATTGATAGACTACTTACAAGCTTTGACGGCCGAGCAGGGGAAGAAGAAGAAAACTCTGGGCGATAAACTCTTTGGCCCTCACAAGAAAGAAAATGTGGCCCCGGCTGCCATGTCCATGAACTACAAGGAAATCGAAAGCCAGCTGCAGAAGGAGAAAATGAAAAGCAGAACCTTAAGCGAACAGTTGGATAAAGCGAGGGCGGAAATTGTTTCATTAAGCATGGGTACATTCTATTTTTCGCTCGTTTTCGATAATTATTCGATCTGACTTTTTTACGTCATTTTTGAAATGCATTTGATTCGACTCTTGATGTGCCGCCTTACGACACCTCAGAGTATGTTTTCAGTGATGAAAATCGTTATTTTCTTACATCGGGTAATGAGGAAAGTCAATGGTGGATTTTACTGAAAACGAAGAAAAAGTTTGTCAGTGCGAACGTAACCTTAAGTTTGAGGATTATGGCGTTGGGGTGGTGAAGGTGCAAGTGCGAACGCTGCCTTAAGTCTTAAATTGAATGCTTATGGTACGTTAAATTATCAGTGAGAATGCAGGGTTAGTCTTTAATTTGATTTTTTTTTGTCGTTTATCTTGATTTACGAACTTTTTAATTGAGTTTTGTAAGTCTGTTGACAAGTTCTGTGTGTAAGTGGTTGGTTGTTGGTAACTTTTGGTTGACTTTTTCTGTGGTTTAGGTTCGCAGCATGTCGACAGTAATTTATTTAGCCGCAATATGGACTCGCGAAAAAGTCAAGTAATAGCCACGCCCCAGACGCAGCGGGTTTTGACACGGTTGGCGCAATCTCCTGGTGCGCAATCCCCATCCGCGTTGGGAAAACGACCCACCAAGCAACGAATGCACCATAATATTCCACACAGGTGAATAATTAAATATTCAGAATCTAGAGCAAACTTGTTTGACTACACTTGGAAATCGCAGCGAAGAAAACTTGATCACTGTCTACAAAGAAAGGGGGACGACGGTCATATAATGTGGTGCATAATATGGACCCTTTTTTATAGACTGTGCGACGAACCTTTTTTCTTTCCCAACTTGCAACTGGCGAATCAAAGCCATATTTTAGTAGTTAGCAAATGAAAGTTAACTTGCCAAAAGTTTTAGTATTAAATTCTAACATCGTGTTTTTATTTGAAAAGCTTCAGGTTTAGCTAAATTGTCTGAAATTTGTGATAACTTGCATTATTTAGAATCGAAAGGGCCTAATTTTACTTGTCTATTGTACGATGTCTAGTTCTGTTTTATATTCTTTTCTTATATTTATATTTCTTATTCTTTTCTTATATTTATATTTCCTATTCTTTTCTTATATTTCTGTTTCTTATTCTATTCTTATATTACTATTTATTTTCTATTATAATATTTATTTTCTTATGTTTCTATTGTTATGTTTCTATTTCTTATTCCATTCTTATATTTATATTACACGCGAATATCCACATACGCTATGTAGCCTACTGTTATTGTTTTATATAGAGATCCTTTTGAAGTGTTTTCTATGATGTTATTTTATTTTTTGTCGTGAAAATCGTAACAATAATAATCTGGGTTTATATTGAAAACACAGGTTCGAGACGGGATTAAACATGAAAGCAACTAATTGCGCTGTTTGTCTCGACAACATTCATTTCGGCCGTCAAGTAGCGACGTGCTCTGAATGTCAAACCGTGGCCCATCCGAAAGTAAATATCTTTGTAGTAAAGCTCGTATATTTCATAGCCGTCGTGGTTTCATTCCATTTTTTTCTCAATAGTGCGCGCCCGAGTTACCTGCCACTTGTGGATTACCATCCGAGTTCGCTGTTCACTTTATTCACAGCATGGCCAAATCGTCGACTTCATCCTCAGAATCCAGCGATTCCGATAAATCCGTTGCTGTTGCTTCCGGATATCAAGGCTGGGTGAAGATTCCAAGGTAACTAAAAGGTTTTCGGGCTCAGAACAAATGGAATTAACGCGTCTTTTGTTCCGATTTGGGATGAAAAGGTCTGGGAAAGCTTCCTGGGGCAAAGGGTTCATGGTACTCGACGGATCCAAGCTGAACATCTACGACCAGGAGCCAATCCCTAACTTGCAGCCCATTGATAGTCTGGATTTGTGTCCGGATCCTAATTTGGGCTCTGCGTCCGTGCAGGCCACCATTTCACCGTCAGAAGTGGTTCATGCCGTGAAAAGCGACCTAGCTTACGTATTTAAAGTGAGTCTCTCTCTCTCCCTTCGGTGTTTTTTCATTTTGCCACCATTTAGCTCCTTTGAACGTTGGGCAAAACGCTAAAGAAGCTCAAGAGCCGTACTCCCAACTTGGGTTTATGGTTCAAGTGTTTGGCGTAGTCTATTACCATAGAAACTTGTTTCACTCACGATACGGTTGCTCGACTCCGTAATTTAATTTGTTGGGACTTATTAGGTGGATGTGGCTTCCAAAACTACATGTTGGCCGGGAAGGACTTTGTACGTGATGGCGTTAAACTTTGAGGAGAAGAAACGCTGGGTAGCTTCCATACAAAGTGTGCTAACCCGCCTCGGCGTCCAAAATCCTACGCAAGCCTCCTTGATCAAAACGAAGCTCGCTAGTTCCGTTTTATTGCATTTGGAAGGCGAAGAAGCTGTTGAAATTAACTGTGTAGCTTCCATCGATTCGAACGTAAGAGACTTCTCGTTAAATTTTTAATGACTTCGTTTTCCCAGCACCTACTAGTCGCGAAGATTCCGGGCAAATTCCTCAGGTCTTTTGCAAGATAACGTTTCGTAATTCTAGGTTCGATTGTAGACCTAAACTTTCGAAATCAATAAATGCGTAATGGTTTGCACACGAATGAGAAATTTGATGGTTATAAAAAAGGAGTACGGTCAGCGTAATGCTTTCTGTTGCATTGTACCAGTGTTGTGTAATTATTACAAGTAATGGTAATTTGTAATGCCAATTACTTTTCTTAAAGCAACTGTAATGTACTCGTTACATTTTTCGCTCAGTTGAAATGTAATGTAATGTACTCATTACATTTTACTTTATCGAAAATTGTAATGTAATTTACTAGTACATTTAAAAAGGCCAAATAACGTTACAATTACAATTACTTTGGTCTCTTAGAGGAAAAGTAGAAAACCTGTAAAGAAAGGGGGAAGGGAAGAAGTTGTGCTTTGGAACTTCGCTGCTTTAGATCGACTAAATGGTGTTGTGAAGGGAGGGGGGGTGGGGGGGGGAGTGACGGGTGGGCCAAGAGAATTTTTTGCAAGTAGTGAGCTACGGAAAGGCAAACCTTACCGTTGACCTCTGTTTCAGCTGCGTTATTCTTTCTTTACCCGTTTCTTCGCGTAGGGAAGGGGAGACAGTTTTGTTAAGGGTTGAAGAAAAGAATACGCAAAACTTAGTATTTTCAACCCAAACCAGACATGTGTTGGTAACAAGTAACATTGTGAACGAAAGGTATAAGCGTTAAAATTTAGA
>JAHZNP010000641.1:19021-44452 GCA_020615345.1 Triops cancriformis
AAATTGGAATAGTTTTCAACGTAAAAAAACACATTTTTACCGAAAGTAATGGCAAAGTAATGCATTACTTTACAAATGTAATTGTAATATGACGATTATTTTCGTTATTCAAGTGTAATTGTAATGTAATAGTAAACTTTATATAAAAAGTAATTGTAATGTAATAATATTCATTTTTTGAAAAATTACACAACACTGCATTGTACCCATTTCAGTGACCTTTCCGAAATTAACATGAAAGTACAAAGAAATTTAGGACAGGGGAACCTAGAACAATATACAAAAAGGTGTAGACGTTGTATAGTGTGCGAAATATGGTGTTGCTAGAACCGGATGTAAGAGACATCCGTTTGTAAGAGAAGTTTGCCCAGCCGTTGGGGCATAAATGTTCTCTGTAGCTTTCCTGTCTCTTATACACGGGTTAGACCTGGAGCAATGAAGTTCTGGCTCAGTTTTGAAAGCTTCGGTATATCTGGGAATAAGGCTGAGCCCGTATGTAAGACTAACCAGCTTTCAGAAAAATTTTGTTCCATTTGCATTGCTAGGTCAGTTCTGCGCGTAGGTAAAACATGTGATATATACACGTACAAAAGAGGTGCTTGATTTAATCTCAATCATCCGTGTTTGGATACACGTACGCTATTATAGATCGCGGCTGATAATTTGTGAAGTAAAAGGAGATGTTTTAAGGCAACGGTGCATCTAACCGTGGTATAGGGAAATCGCATGTTAAACGGCGTCAGCGATTTTGCTGACATTACTCAGTATTTCATTAAACAGTCTCGACAGTAAAGTTTTGAATCGTAATACCTAATGCGCGTCGTCGACATTTTATCCAGAAATTGTTTTGTAAATTTGTAAAAAGCTAGTCACTATTTTTTGTTGCAAGAATTGCGATTTCAAACATTCGATCGCAAGTTTCAATACAGCCGCTTGAAAGTATTCATGTAACGAAAGCCGAATTCAAATCCGACGTTTCATTTTGGAGTTGACACTAAGGAAATAAAAAAACTATTTAAGTTATGAATCCGTAACTATCCGACGGATTTGAATTCGGTTTTCGCCAATAGATTATCAAAACGGTACCACCAGACAAGTTATGTAGAAATGCTTTCTCTCTCTCCCCCCCCCTGAAACAGTTTAAATTTGATTAGCTTCTTACAAATTGATTAGAACATTCTTTAAAAAAAACTCAACGATGTGCATTAGATATTACAGACCCAGACTTCACTCTTGAGATAGTTTAATGAAATACTAAGAAACTTCAGCAAAATCGCGGACGTTTATAAAAGATGCGTCTAATGAATTCAAACTTGTTTGTGTGGTTCTAATTTCACAAGTCCTTTGTTCATGATTTATTGATGTATTTTATTCTTCTTACAGAATTTACTTCTTGGCTCAGATCAAGGTTTATTTGCGTGCCGACTGGATAAAGGACAAGCGAGCTCGTTAGTACGCATTGAAGGCGTGGATTGCGTGTATCAAATCTTGCTGGTGCCTGCTTTAGGCTTCGCCTTCATGATCGCAGGTACAATCTTGTAAAAATCATGTCCGTGGGCGATGTCAGCTTTTAGCCCGTTAGTGGCTCTCATGCTACTTACTTACTGGAAAATAAATGGTTTGATGAATGTCTTGTCTTGCCATAGGGCGCAAGCGGGTGTTGGTGCGAACCGAATTGAGCGTTTTGCAAGCCTGCGCTGCAGCGGCTGCCTGTGCCAAACCGTGCGTCGAAGTGGAATGTTTGCAAGGCATGGAAGCTTGCCATTTGTTTTCCGTGTTTGTCAAAAATGATGAGGAAGCGTTTTTGTGCGCGGCCACCGAAAAGCTCGTCGAGTAAGTGAACTTGCGTGAGACATCCTAAATGCGTCGAGGACTGAAAAATTACATTACTTGTTGTTAGGATCATGACTTGGTACCGTCCACGCAACACATTCGTTAGCCGCCGCAAACTGGCTTCCGAAGAACCTTGCAGCTGCATCCATTTCGCTCAACATTCTGTCTTGATTGGCTGCGACCGCTTTTTTGAAATTGACTTGAAAGATTTCACTGCCTCAGGTGAAGATAACGCTGGCATACTTGCCGTTTGGCGCAGTTTGAACAAGTTTCTCTGGATTACGCCTTAGATCATAGCTATCGTTGTCATTAATCTTATTTTTTCTCTCTCTCTCTCCCCGTGCAGAGTTTCTGGATGCATCAGATCCGACGCTCAATTATGTTGTCTTTGACTTGAAAAAGCTCAACAGTTTCCCCATCGCCATACTCGACGTGACCTCACACCGGGGTGGTACTGAATACTTGTTGTGCTACAACGAGTTTGGTATTTTTGTCGATTCCTACGGTCGTCGTACTCGGCCAGCGGACTTTAAATGGAAGAGACTCCCATTAGCGTTTGGTAAAAACTTCTTCCATTTGAGGAAAACGACGGCTTTTTTATCACAATGTTCGATTTGTCTTACTCTTTGATAGCTTATTGCAAGCCCTACTTGTACATCTGGCACTTGAACTCGGTCGAAGTCATTCAACTCTCCTCCAAAGCTTACACATTTCCCGAAGGAGATATCTCTGACAATTTAGACGATGCCAATGCTTATTTGCCGCCACGAGTACTCCTTGAACTCCACAAACCTCACTATCTAGGTAAGAAGACGCTAGAAGCTTTAGCGGGGAATGTGATTGCAATATGGAGACACCGTCGCTACGCTCATTTACCGTAAAGCAACGTGAAAGATCTTGTTGTAGCAAAGATCTCGAGTATTCAAACCTAGTTTGCATTCTCTTGTCACCTTTGAATAAGTCCTTTGTGAATACGGAATAAGTTTTGCATGGTATTTATGCTTTTCTTTTAAATTCCAGACCCATCCCTTCATCTAAAAAAAATACTTTTGGGCTGTGTATCGTTATTTTCGATTTCGATTTCTCTTTCTTTACCGAGTTTTTGTAGTGATCTTTATTTAGCTCTTTTTTTTTGAATACGTAACAGTTTTATATATTTTTTTCTAATTTCATTCATTCCTTGACTAACCTTTTTTGGGGTTTTGTGCTGTGTATGGTTATTTTCTTATTTGATTTCTCTTTCTTTCCTGAGTTTCTTGCAGTGATCTTTATTTAGTTTCTTTCTTTGGGAATACGGCAAAAATTTGTGCAAGATTTTGTGTTTTTATTTAATTCATTTCTGTTTTTTTTTTAAGTTTTAAGTTTTGGTCTGTGTAGGATTATTTTCACTCTTTGATGTCTCTTTATTTTTTGTTGTAGTTATCATTATTTAGAGTTTCGATTTTGTTACGTTACAGGACCAGCATTTGGCGAAGGAGCTGTATTCGCATCTACCGGCGATAATTCACAAGCTATTACCGAAGTTTTGCGGCTGCAAGGCGACAAGATATTCCAGCACCGAGGCAGTCTTGAAAGTTTAAGCACTATTCGGTAATTTTTTCTTTTAACTTTCTTTTCTGTGAAATTGAACTTCTTGCGAGTATGACGTCAATCAAGTTGTGAGTCGTTTTCAAAGTGCAAAAACTTGTTATGTGTCAATAATCCAGTTTGCATTTTTGCCTTTTTTATTATATTCTTGTCGTTGTATTCTTTGACAATGTATGTCTGACAACGGCAGGGTATTTCTAACTGTTTTTAGTGTATAGACTAGAGCTTTACAAACAGTGTAACGAACATACACTGTATAGTAAGGCAAAATAGAAAAAAAGGGAAAATATTGTAATTGGATATATTGTTGGCTTCATCGTAGGTCGTTGGAAGGCGAATTGGATAGCTTGGTCGATTTTGCGGATCAGTTGGACGACGGCCGTTCGGACTCGACTTCCGGAACTGTGTCGAGCAATGATAGCGTCGTTTCCGGTAACAGTGCGACTTCCAGGTCCAACTCGAGCTCTAAACGCCCTCCTGGCGGGATGGATCCCTACAGCCAAAACGGGAAACGTGTCAAATTCGAAATGCGTGAAAGCGAACTGTAATTGGCGCTACCTAGCAACTTAACATGCTGGGGGAGCAATTTTCTGTTATTTTTTTTTCTGTTTGAAAATTCTTGGCCAAAAACTGTCCTTTTCTTGTCTTTATATATGATCTTGTTTTTTACACAAAAGTGCGCTTGTTTTTATTTAGTAACTCCAGTCGGTGGAGAACTCCGTTTTAAACGAAAATTACTAGGTAATACATGCAAAGTTGGCTTAAAGTTTAAATATGTGACCCTTTGGCAAGACAGCCAACGACGGAGGTGGGTACGAACATTCCGTGTTATGGTTAAGACACCTTTTGTTAGCGTGAATTTCTAGGGAAAAGAGGGATGAGAGTGTGGGTGGCGATTTGGGTCGCTTTTCGGGGTTGAAATGAGATGGACCCTTTTGTTAGGTGTCACAACACACCCAGTTTGATAAATTATACTTTAAAGCGAAGGGAGCCGAAGGAAGCTTGCATTGACACCTACGGCGGCAACAATGGCGTGATACACCACTCAAGCCATCAAACGCTTTATGGGTCGACGGGATCCAACGCAAACCAATTTCAGGTTCTAGCAAAGAAGCTCCCGGCTGAGAATACGAGCAGTCCTAAAAGCAACCAAATGGACTTCGTCTACTCTTTTTCTCGTGCTAAACTCCTTTTTTTGGTGTGAGTTTCGATGTTACACGAGGCGAAAGATCTCCAGGTACAATGTACTGAACTTGACGATGAGAAATAAGCTAAAAATGGATCAGTGAAAGTAAGCTATTCATTGTTGCAATTTAATCGAGGTACAGGACAAGTGAAAGCAGGGAAACTTGTGAACAATATTATAATAAACTGTGGACATTTGGTACTAAAAAAATAGTCAGCCTCGAGAAATATGACAAGTTCCATTTGAGAAAAAATAGACAAGTGTGAAGGTTACATGGAAAAAAACTAGTTTGACTGCTTTCTTGATAAGGGATGCTGTTTTCCTGTTAGGTTAATCACTAGTACCTAAGTGGTGCGTACAATAATTTATAAATATGAAGTAAGTTATAGAGCGTAACGTTTTGAGCTTAGCCATCATTAATTGTACCAACTTACTCCGCCCAATACTTTTCACAAAGCACAAAAAGCTACAAGGCGATCCAGGACTCATTATATTATGAATATAATTTTGGACTAACGTTATTTTTTACCTTAAATAAAAAAACACTTCTAGTCTAATTGTCGCATTACCGTACTCTCTTTACTGGGACCTTCATTAAGGGTATGGTGAACCTAAGCGTGGTATAGGGGAATCACGTGTTAACCGGCACTAAGGACTTCGCCTAAACTACTCAGTATTTCATTAAACAATTCCGACAGTAAAGTTTTCAATCATATTATCCAATGCATATTGTCGAGATTTTCTTTAAAAAGTTGTTTTTAAATTTGGGAAAAGCGAGTTAAATTTTAGTTTATTTTTGCAAAAAAGCATGTTCAAACATTCGATCGTTAGGTTCACTAGAACCACTTAAAAGTATTCCTTTAAAGAAAACGGAACTAGAATCCGAAAATTAGTTTTTGAGTTGTCACCTAGGAAACTTCAGAACACTGTTTACTGATTAACCCGAAACAAACCGACGGAATTGAATTCCATTTTCCCCCATAAATTATGAAAACGATCTACCTTGAGGTTGGATATTTATAAATGCTTTTCTCAAAAAAAATAATATTGGATTCGCTTTTTGCAAATTGGCAAAATTCTTTTAAAGAAAACTCGACGATGTGCACTAGTTATAATAATCCTAATCTTTGCTTTTCAAATTGTTTTATGAAATACTGAGTAGTTTTGGCAAATCGCTGACGCCGTTAAGCACGTGATTCCCCTATACCACGCTTAGGTGTACAGTCGCCTTAACAATATATTCTATTTAGATTGAGCGTTCGGGAAAAGTGTTCAACTTACTGTGACAAGTGTCTAAATGCATTTCATAGTTTTTCTCGCCAATCTTCCGGGGCTTCAATTGGCGTTTAAAATCATAAAAATATTCACGATCTTTCCAAACGTAAAAGAATTCGATGACCGTAGTGTTGGATAACCTCGACTTAGGAAACAATCAGACCGTCAGGAGTTTTCGGTTGAATAACGGGGTTCAATTCGTCACTGAGAACTTAATCACGACCGTCGTTCGGAAAAGAATTCATTTAATGCATTTCTAATGCATTACGTCAATTGTTGTAATCAGTACAGTAGTCCCTGATTTACGACGTTTTTATGGCCGAAAAACAGGCTTTGCTTTTAGTGAAATCTAGACTAACCAGGTTTTTACTCTCAAAGAAAAGAGATATTAATTGTCGTAGTCACTATAGCTGATTTTCTATTTATAATGTATGAAGTTAATGCATTGTGCTTGTAAATGCAAAATGCGTTGTGCATTTACTCTTTTCATACATGGTTGATGTACGATCCTTTCAGTTTCTGACAAATACTAATTTATTTGAAAGAATTGTTCCATGTTTAAAGCTCTCTGAGTACGATCTGTTCTCTTATTAAACTTGTGGTTTCCCATGCCAAGTTTTCTAATTGTTTAACACCTGTTACAGACAGTAACAGAAATGGAGCTGACGCTCACTGAGCAAAGGGCGGTGGCTTTTGCTAACACCATTCATGGTCTTTGATATTACAAGAAAGCCAAGCTCCATTAAGGGAACGATCGCGATTGATGAATAGTGTGTCTTAGATGAGGCGGCAGAACAAGGTAACAAAGGCGATTCCTAAAAAACATTTTAAAAAATAAAATAAATCCAGAGAGTGACTATAGGAGCTGTCGTTGGCTTTACTCTACTATACCTGTAAAAGCGTTAACATGTCACCGAACATTTTAGTGGGACACGCTCAAAATTGCCTAACAAGCTTGGGAAGATTGAACATAAAACATTTATGTTTTCCCAGGAATTACAAGAGAAGCTGGTTTTGCAATATCTATTGAGATGTGTAACACTCTAAGCATTGCCCTAACCTTCAGATTCGTGCAATTTAGGGCAGAAAAAAATTGAGCAAAGAGAGGAAAAGGACAGTGCTACAGCGTAGTCAAGGGAGACTTTGATGTAGATCCCTTGACGTCATGGTAAACCCATGAGTTTTACTTTTGTTCTCTCTTTCGTTCTAATCAAGGGTTCGCTGAGCTCGAGCAGTAGCCCTTCCAATGGCCCATCTGTTTTTCTCTCCAACAACTTTGGTGTTAAAAAAGTATCCTTGCAAGTCCCTCACTCCATTTAACTTGTTACATTGCGCCAGCTTGGAAAGCCTCCAATACACAAAATTTCCCAATTTTCTTCAGCCAACTTGACACTGCCCATATATCAAGTGTATTTATATTCTTACCGTATAGTCAGGTTCTTCAAAACCCTCATAGTCTACTTACATAATAGTTTTGAATGCTAAGCCCAGATTTTCTTAAAACCTGTATCGTACTGTTTACCAAATGAGGAAAAGATGTTTCAAAGAGATAGAACCCACTCACTCGACACGGAACTTTTGAACCTAGTGAAAATTTCGCATTCCAGGCAGCAGACGAGCTAAGAAGCGTGTATTTTTTCACGCAAGTATTGTGTATTTAGACGTAGTGGCGCCTTTTTCGAGCTGAAACTTGGAAGTTGCTTGACACTTTCTACTAAGCAATTTGTTCCAATATATTTTTTACCTAATTACGAAAGGAAAACGTTTTTAAGGAAACAAAACTATTTAAACGAGTTTGATTTTACTCTTCAAAGACCTTTGGAATAGACTAGTAATTACGAGGTAATACAAATAGACCAGCACTTACGAAGTAATACAAATAGACCAGTAATTACGAAGTAATACAAGAAATAATTTTTCGCGTTCCTTTCATTGCATTCAGTTCATTTCACCTACATTTTTCTCTCAAAAGTTTTCTGTGTGCTATATATTGGAAAACAATTGTACACAAAGATAGATTAGAAAAGAATAAAAACAGATAAGAACGCAGTAGAACTTCGAAAAAAAAGAAGCAGCGAAAAAAAAGACATGAAAGAGACATTAAGGCCTTTTTCTTACATGTGGGTCTCTTACACCCGAGTGCTACTATACTCCGGTGCATTTGATCATCTGAATGTACTAGCCCGTAAACCTGAAATGTAAGGAAACTAACCAAGTAGGCCTAATGCCCCTTTTATCCAGTTTCTTTCACGCACTTTTTTTCGCCTGGGATTGTAAAGAAAAAGTCTGAGCAACAGTCTCCTAAGAAATATTTCTCATACATTGGAGCCTCTTTAACACAAGAACGTCTCGCGAGATTGCATTTGCTAACTCGAATACATTATAGTGTCACGCAATTTTTACACAAGTAAATAATTTGCGTGATTCCGGGTTCTTTGTAAGTTTTCTAGGGGTTTGTATTTCATATCACTTCATCTAACCCAGCGTCTAACCCACCAACTCTCACTCTTTCTCTACACCATCAACCTCTCTCCACACAACTAACCAACCTCTCCCCTCTAAATCCATCTCTCTCCCTGACGCCAAAACAACCCCCTTTTTATACCAGTCACATACCAGATTCTGTGGGACTACGTAGATGATCAAGAGGGAATAAACCTTTGGGGACACAACAAAGCTTGGAACCAAAAAGGAAAAGCTATAGGAAAGGTCAAGTTAGGTTAGGTATGCTAAGTATTACAAGGACACGCAACATAACTAAACACGTAAGAATATTTTCGTATCAATAGTGTCAAAAATGACTGTAAAGAACCTCACAAATTGGATAAATCGTCACCACATTCCCCATGTGTAGAGTATATATATTTTTTAAGAAATTGTATTCCCAGCGTGAGCATTTGCTTTTTGCTGGACCTTTTTTACCGTTCCAAAGATAAACAATAATTACTTAGGACATATAGAACTTTTAACAGATTGGCCACCTATAGTGTGGCCGTTTTTCCCACGAACAAATAACTAGAACTTTTAACAAAGGTGACAACTGCTGGAAAAGCTTTATTATTGCAAGAAAAAATCTGCGTTTTCCCCATAATTATTATCAGATTCAATTCTGGACTTCTAACAATCTTTGTCTCTTTAAGGAAGTTGTCTCTAACATGCGGGTTCAGCGAAGTAATAAAAGCGACCGTTTCTATGAGGCGGCAACAATGAAAATCCAAGTCAAAATCTTAGGAAACCCCAGACGTCTACTTCAACAATGAATGTTACTACTGCCAGACAACCGAAGTTTGTTTTCCTATGCAATTAGTACAACTGTTGTTTTAATTTTTTGTATAAATAATTGGGTTTATATTTCACTTTGGAAAGGTTTGTAAGATAAGTTCCATTACAACGAGACCCTTACTTTTTATTGGTTTTGCTGTAAGCTAGGCAAATAAAGCTTGTATAAAGTTTGGAACTTGAGAAACCGCCAGTACTAATCTAATTATGCAGGAACTAACCGATTAAAACTGGGTATATGCAGGTCTGTGTATAAAGGAGTCTTGGGAGACATGTGGGGAGACTACATAAAAAGTTCCATGTACGAAGTTTGGGGCAAGTGTGTGTATGTGTAGCGTAGCAAACGACAATACCATTCGGTTGCATACATAAGCTAACCATCGCATTTACCCACATTTATAACGAGAGGCCTTTTCAACAAACACACTCACACACCTGCGTGGAAGCTACAAACAGAAGACAAACTCTTTACGCTACATCCCCCGCAGCAGGCGACCAAGCTTGTCTGTAGGACCCGACCGACGTAGTATTCCGTCGCACCTAGCTAGTACAACGTCGGCGTACGCACAGTACGCAGATGTGTGCATCGAGGAATAAAAAAGAAGGCCAAGGGGCAAAGCGACATACTCTTGGCATGCAATGCAGTATTCGAGCGTCAGTTCTGGCACGGTGCTCATCGCGTTGCCTCGAAAACCTCGTCCACTGTTTTTCTTTTTTTCTCTCCACAAAAACGGTTTACCTTCCCACTTACAGTGTGTTGAACTACTTTCGTGCTTGATTACCTTGATTGTTACGCATTTATAGCTTCCTAGCGGGGTTTGGTTGGTTTTAAAGGAGTCGACAAGAGTTTAAAACTGAACCTCAATCATTGAGAGCCTTGTGTGCTCTTTTGAAAGGAGAACGAGTTACTGCTACTACCCAACCGCACAAATTGTTCCACTGCTGTCAATTATTGTTCGAGCGGCAAATTGGGTTTAATTCGCCGGGCGAGATGTTA
The DNA here is from genome assembly GCA_020615345.1 of Triops cancriformis. NCBI lineage: Eukaryota > Metazoa > Arthropoda > Branchiopoda > Notostraca > Triopsidae > Triops > Triops cancriformis. Next base: position 29,179 of record JAHZNP010000641.1, read on the forward strand.
ACACGCTTGGCTTTTATTGATCAAAAGCACGGTGATGTTCTGTTGTTGTAGTGATGGTAGTGTTTATCGTAACAACGTTTAAGCGCCAACCAGAAACTTGGTTACTGTCCTGGGTTCAAATCGTGAACTATGTGGAATTTTCACAAATAGACATTCTTTGAAGATAGCATGAATTCCGGTGCTATTCTAACGTGCCTATTGGTCTGTTCGACTTTCCTTCAACAAGGTAAATATGTCTTACACAGTTCCTGAAAATTTAATATTATTGTGCAAGAATTTTAATTAGTATACCGTACCCTGTGTTGAATTAATTAATGGCATTGCGCAAAGTTCATATTGGAAGAGCCTTTGTCGGTTGCGAGTTTGAAACAAGAGCAAGGGCACGTCCGGATTTTAAGTTTGGAACGATTGAGTAGACAGGGACTAAGTCACGCTCACGCGTACTTGTTTGGGCGTAGAGCTAATTAGCTTACAACACCTGTGTTAGGGCTATTAATGGCAGCTTATCACCCCTAAAGTCTCATTTAAACCCCGGTCTTCCTTACTACCCCCGCTCGTATCATGTAAATGGATGGGCAACGAGGGGATATTGAATCTGTGGCTCAGGGGGTGGAAAAGAAACATTCATCAAACGATAACCTTTTAAGTTGATGTACTGTGGCGGTCTTGTAGTCAGTGAAAGGACAGATGTGCGTGATTGGAAAAGGGTAGGTAGAGTTTGTATATCGAAATCGGCGAAAAGACAGCTGCTCGCCATCGGTTTGCGGCCCAAACAGTAAGTTAAAAGGCGCAGCTGTCTACCTACATGGGCCTGTTAGCAATGGCAAATTTCGAAAACATCAATATTTAATGCCCGGTAGCAAACCGTTGAAATATAAATCAGAAAATGGGAGACGTTGAAATAAGCCGGAGCGAAGGCAGGTCTCCGGGCCAGGCTACAGGCAACGCGCGCGTGCTTCTTTTCTGTCGGATTGCACTGCACCCGAGAAACCACAAGCCGGAGCGAAGGCCCTTTGCCCGGCCATGCGACTTAAACACACTTTCGTGGGTCAACTTCGCTGTTCTTTTTGTCTTTTTAACTTTTTAACGTGATGTCTCCATTCTTTTCGTGTTGATTTGCCAAGATGCTTACACTGAGAATTCTTAGTGAGGCTTGACCAGCAAACAGTCAAGAATATTTGTAAAGAAAATGTCACCGTTTTTTGGATATTTTGGGAAAAGTCATGAAAGGCGAGTTATGTAATACATGCAGGCCGCGACAACGCCGGTTCCCACGGACACAATGCTCTCAACATTATCGTAGTTGAAATGAGCTGGCTTTTCCTGACTTTCACTTTCACTTAATAGACATCTACCTGTTGCGGTGTTGTAAACGACTTTACACTGACACACTTCTCGCCATGAAACAACTAGCTTCCATCGTATTTTAAATTGCATTGTTGTAGTGAAAACCTTACAAGTGTACGCGATGTATTTTATGTCAGCCAGAGCAAACTTCTACCAAGTCATTCGGTCAAACAGTTGAACAAAAGATTACGAAGATGAGCAGAAACGGTAGGCCGGAGCAAGGCCTACCGTTTTGCCCGGCCGCATTCCTTGTTCACACGTTACTGAAATCTCTCCTACACAACTTTTTTTCTTCCCTTTGATTTGTCTTTATTACGGTAATTGCTGTTTGTAGCAGAAACTTGGTCCTACTTTAGACAAGCTTTACAAATTAATTATGCTTAGCTTCGTTACGTGCATTTAAATGAAGAAAACGCAACGGACGCAAACATCCTCTCTGAAATGTTGGTTCATTTACTTTTGAAGCACGCGCCTGCAATTTCGTTTCATTTCGTGGCTATTTAGTCATGAAAATCGTGTTTTCTTTTCTCGCGCTTGCCGGGTGAAAGCAGAATCATTAATCTTGAATGTTTCGTTGTAAGGTTGTTTTGGTCTGACACTCACCCAAGAAGATATTCATGTTTGGGTTCCGGCGTTAGCACCAATTGGGACGGCCGTGACCGTCATTAGTTTTACGACTGATCCGGGTGAAGACAATAGTACAAAGGAAGACAACGACGCTTCTCTTCACCGCCAGTTAATTCATTACCGACTGGAAAATGTGGACGGGCAGTTCGCTATTCATCTCACAGAAGGAACATTGTATGTCCGCGAAAGTCTGCAACGATTCCTCAAAACCAAAGGTAGTATTCAAAGAACAATAGTCAGCTTTTTCAGCAATTAGAACACTGTGACATTGGCCCGAACGTGCGGCTGTTAGTTTGCATGGCAACCAGCGCAACATAAATTACTTCCTCACGGTTAGTTTTGCCGATACCTGTGCAGTGCGACCTTTGCCTTGGCCGGGCCGTTGCGATATATATATATATATATGTATATAAAAAGGAAGACAAGGTTATTTACCTTGCGTGTTTATTGCAACCGTTCCAGTCGCGAAAGTCGGCTAGAATCAATAACGTTCCGTGAAATATGGAACATTGCACAAAACGTAACTTTACCAAAGCGAATTGGAAACAAAGAATAGTTAGATTTTATCCATACTAGGTTTACTGTTGTAATTTGCAGTAGATTTTCAATAATTTCAATAATAATGCAAAGTGGACAACACACGCGAGCCTACGTCGGGAATTGGAATTTTAACAAAATACTAAAAATCTTTTTTTAAAAAATGGCAAAGTAATTTCAATAAAAATACTGTTAAATTAAAATAGAATAGGACGAAATTTTAATTTCCCTCCAAGACAATCGCTACTTCGAATCTTTGTTGCAGAGCGACGTGTCCTGAAATTGGTGATTCTGGCCAATACCACAACAAGTTCGGTTGCTGAGCGTATATCCATTACGGTGGTCGTCGTTAACAACGTTCTTTGTAATCAACCTACCAAGGTAATTTGTCTTTTCATACGTAAAATTTTCCAGAAGTGTAATCATGTGAATGTTTTACGCATGTTCTTCCTGTTGTCATGGAAATTCAACACAAACTTGTGGTACTTGTCGCTTTTCGATGCACTGAAAAACTTTAGAGCTGTTTTTACATACACAACAGAACAATGAAAAAAAAATCCCGGCTTGATGAGGATGGGATTGGTCCGTCAATAGTACACATGCGGTGCTTTCGTTTTGGGAGCAGAAAGTTAATAACAAAAGCCATTATGCTTAGACAGGGTCCCAAAACTGAATAATGGTCTTAATGATATGTAGTGGTGTGGGGATTCACAGAAGGGGAAAATGCGAGTTGTCAAAAGTGGACTACACCCACATCGATTTTCCGCTATTCCCTTCGCTGAAGACTTTTTTTTTACTTTTGTCGCAGCTGGATATTATATTTTTTCGTGGAGGTCAACATTAGACCTGCCCTATTGTTGTATAACTTTCGTAGCCACACACGGTCTTAAAGGTGTGGCGCGACAAATTCCGTCTAGCGAAATGGCTGCTTTATATGCAGAACTGAAGCCAGATTCTGTGTTGTCACCTTTCTTGTAAGGGAAGGGCGATACACACTCACACATACAAATATACACGTAGACATACACCAAACGCACATGAAAAACGATGTTCCGTTTCGCTATTGCATGTGGAAACAGCCGTGACGGTATGTGACACGCGAAAAGTTCGTTTAGCTGGCTTTTAAATTTGCGAATGATAGACAAGCTACTCATCATCGAAAGAATGTCAGAATTCTCGGAGTACCGAAAATTACCTTAAATTATTGATGGGCTGTGTGCTGTTGCTATGCGTGTGTCGGAAGCAGTTAATTGTTCCTTTATTTAAAATTCCTTGTGTGCAACAAGGAGTGTAGGTTGGTTTTGAGCAACTGTTTGGTTAGAATTTATAAAAAGTTTTCAAATTTATCAAGCTGGTATATTATTTAGTAGCCAAAAAATAATTGCCAAAAAAATAATAATTGGAAGGTTTACAAGACTTAGTGGACAGTTGAATGAATTCTTAATTCAACGAAAATGAGAATTGGAATAATATATGATTTTCGTCTTTCAAATTTTCAGGAAGCGTATTTGAAGTAAAGATTAATATTCAATCATATCCCTTTTCGTACTTTCGTTACCTTTAAACTTACATAACTTGCATTAGGTTGGAACTAGTTTTATTGATACAAAATTTAATTATAAATGTACTTTATATAGTGTTATATAGTTATAATTATTACTAATTAGTTGTACGTCGAAACTTTTACATTTAAAGACGGAATACTGTGTCGTAATTGTATTCACTCTTGTAAAATTTTGTCGTCTAATTCATTAGTGCATAAATTAGTTAATTTTTTTCTACAATTTTTCGCAGAAATTGTGCTTCATTTTTTTTTACTTTTAACTTGGAGAAAGCTCTGCTCGTTGTCGTTGTTGTATTGCTTTTAGAATGAGTCAATATGTGTTATTATATGCTTCAGTTGCCCAAACTTTATAAAAACTGTTAAAAGCCTTCTGGTTTTATTTGTTTAACACATCAACTGTAACCAAAAATGCCAAAACACATTTATACATTGTTTCTTTCGAGAAAGCTTAGTCTACAAGATCGAATAAGCCGCTAGCTTTGGAAAAAAATTTTAAGTACACTTATGTTATCTGTTCGGACACTGTTAAGGCACGAAACAAGTGAGCTCTCCCTCCAAAACTATTTTTCCTGAACGAATCCCGATTTTCTCCTTTAAAAGGCATTTGTCTAGCCTTTTCTTCCGGCACTAGTCATTAAAGATCAATGAACAATGAAACTGGGAAAGTTAAACCTACTTGTTAGCCGAAAGAAGCGTTTAAGATGTTCATTTTGAAAGATTTTATTTAAGTAACTTGATTAAAACGTGCTCATTAAATGAAAAATAAGCATAGTGATCGTAAACAATTTTTATAAATTTATAAAAAAATACGTCAAAATAGGATTGGTGTTTCTGGAATCGCCATCCCGTTTTGCAGCTACGAGTATTTGAGAATCGTCCGCCAACTGTCTTGGGAGACGTCGGGCCGCTGTGGGTGGAGTCGGTGTGTCCAGACTGGGAGGTTCGATATAACATCCTTACTACTACTACTAGTACCACTACCACTACTACTACTACGGGTATTTTCTTTAACCGAGTAGATCACTTTACGCAAAGCCTTTTAAAAGGCCGTTTTCGGAAAGTGTTTGCATTAATAAGTTTTCCTTTTCAATATTTAGGAGCAAACTTCTTAAAGTTCGACTCCCGCTTTAAACAACGTTTGAATTCCGTGGGATTTTTGGATCGGGAAGAATTAGAACTCCGTCCTTTCAGTTTAAGCTGCAATCTTGTTTCCAAATCGAGCAGTAACACCTCTGTCCAATTCTTCCAAGACGGTAATCTTCACGTGTTGGACGAAAACGACAATGCTCCTCAGTTACAAAGCGCTTATCAATCCAGTATTCACGTGTACTTGAAAGGCAAAACCTTATTACCCGTAAGTTAACCCGTTTCTGCAAGCTGATTCAACAAAAAGAAAACAACAATCAACCAATAATCACCAATGAGCGTAGCTCACGCTATTTAATACAGTTATATACAACTAAAAAAGAATCAACAAATCATATAAACAAAATGAAATGTATCTACATTTTTTCGCCAGGGACACGCGTTGCCTTTCAAGGAGAAAATCCTCGTTTTGGATCAAGATTCCCGGAACGTCAACAGTTACCAGATTGATTTGATAGAAAATGAGCCCCGGTTTCGACTTGAACACCAAATGTGGCAACTGGGAGGCTACACTGTCATTTACGTCAGTATGTTTGGCATATGAGCTTTCAGTTCAAATGAGATCTTTCTAGCCTAACGAACCCCAATTCAACAGATCCCTTACTCGAAGACGGAAGTAGCTTGAGTATCAGTCACCAAGACGGGTATCGGCTTACGATCGTATTTGAAGACGTCGGCCTGCTGCCTCGCTATGGCAACGGCTCGGTGAGTTAAGCGTCTAAACTACGAAAATAATTCTTTGTAAATAATCCCAAACTCGTTCTGCGTAGGTTGTAGTGAATGTTACGATTTATCCCGGCTTACCGCCCGAGGGCGAATACCATTCTGAGTCGCCATTGATCAGCGCCCCCGGTGGAGACGCCTCCGCTGCGGCTCATTCACCTTCGTCCTTGCAATCCGTGCCATTGACCAATTTACCTCTGATCCGGTCCGCCTGTCATCACAAACGCGTCACTGGGCCTTTGATCTTGGCTTTCAGCAGTAAAGCGATCAAAACTGTGTTTAGTATCGAACCTGATCAAGAACAGTCGCTCATTCCTTTTGCTATTACGCCCAACACGGGCGTTGTATACGTTTCTGAGCCTCATTGGCTACGCAAACAACCTTTGGTGGATTCTTTTACCTTTGAAGTCACGTGGCAATCGACCTTCGCTGATGGTACCGTCCTCAGCAATTCCACTCTCTTGAATGTCATTATGGAAGACCCAATTAGCGCGGAGCTTAATTCTTCTCTTACCTCGATTTGCGACGCTAATGTATTTTGCGCGGAATTTCGGAGCCAGCAAGAATGTGAATCTGCACGAGGAGCAGTGGATACCTCCTTAACTTCTATCTGTACTTGGAAACATAAACATTCTGACCTACCGGCTCCTACCTTTACGCAGCAATACAAGACGTGTACTGCGTCGCCCGATACTTGTCCCGACGGTACTTGTGATGAGTTAGAAGCACTTTACTGGGGAGTTTGTCCTCAAGATTGTACAGGTAATTGATCTGTTTGTAAATGCTTAACTTGAGTGTTTCATCTTCAAGATTTGAAATCTTCAATTTCGATCTGTACGTTTCTGTTTTGCATTTTTTGTAGAGGGGTTTGAAAGATTTTAATGGGCGAAGAAGTTATTTGAAAGTCGTCACTCCACACGTTATTTTGCTACCCACTTTTTTAGGCTACGTGGTATAGGGGAATCACATGCTAAACGGCGTCAGCGATTTTGCCAAAACTACTCAATATTTCGTTAAACTATCTCGACAGTAAAGTTTTAGGTTATAATAGCTAGTATAAATTATTAAAATTTTCTTCAAAAAGTTCTTCGTAAATTTATAATAAGGGAGTCATATTTCAACTTTTTTTTACAGAAAAGCAATTTCCAACATTCGATCGCAAGGTTCAGTAGAACCATTTGGAAATACTCTTTTAAAATTCACGGAATTCAACTACGACATTTAATTTTGCAGTTGTTACCTCGGAAATTTGAGAAAACTATTTAGGGGATAAATCCGAAACTAAGCAACGGATTTCGATCCCATTTTCGACAATAAATTCAGTAAACGGTACTTTAGTGTACCTAGAGGCCGTATACTTCTAAACAGTTTTACATTTGATTAGCTTTTACAAATTAATTAAAATCTTTTGAAATTAAAACACGACGATATATTGTATACTAAATATTACTATGCAAAAATTTACTGTTGAGATTGTTTGATGAAATACTGAGTTAGGTTAGGTGCACACGGTTAATGCACCGTAGCCTGAAGGCCACTGTATACCGCCCTTCTCTTATGAACGATTACATGGAAATCTTGCGTGGAGGATTTTGCATTTACCACTCAATGTTTCTCAACTTATTCTTGGCAATAAAGTCTTGTTTGATAAACCGCTAGAATCTTACAAAGAGATATCTTTGAACAAAGGCAAAGATAATTTGCAATTGTTCAAGGAATGAGTTCAATTTTTTTCCAAAAATTCTGAATTTCGAAAATTTATCAACGTTGGGTTCTAGACATAATTAACTCGAAAACTTTGCTCGCAAGATTATTGAAAAATATGCAACATTTGTAGAAAAAATCGTCAACACAATTTTCTCATTTCATCCATTCATTCAATGTAAAATAAGAGAAAGGGTATTCATTTTTAATAATCTTGGCTTTAACCTTAAATTTTAATCCCTTTTATTTTATCACACTTTGTATTTCTTAGAATAATTGGTACTATTACCACATACATTAAATCTAAGTTACACTCTTAACATTATATTTTATTTGCATGTAAATGTAAACAATATTCTCTCGTTTTCACTAAAAAAATCCGTTGTGTTGTCTTTCTTCGTTATTTTACTAGAAAGTGTGGTTGGCACGGGAAAACTCAATTCCCACTGGACGCCCCCTCGGGGTATTAAAACTGCCGTGGGCGTGTGCTCGTGCGACGCCACGGGCGCTTGTTCTTGCGCCCCCGAATCTGGTCCGCCTATGCCAGAGTCACCTTCAATCTTTTTAACGCCTCGACCGGGTGAACTGCAGAACGGAAACGATTTGATCGCAACTAAGGTACCGTCTACTTTTCCGGCTCTGACGCTTCCAACATCAGATACCATAATAGGAGATGAAGGTATAAAAACACTGAAACTGGATTGAGAAAGAAAGTGAAGAACCGAAATGTGTGTACAGCCTTTCGTAACTTGTATCTTTTAAACTTTGAACACGTGTAGGCAGTACTGATGCCTTCTGCGATTCGACTTGCCTGGCAACCGTCATCGGGACATGCTTGGGCTTCGTCTTATTACCCGCAATGCTGTGTGTAGTCTTATGGATCAGGTACAAGCAAAATAGAATTTCTACCGCAAAGGATGCCCACGAGCTTAAAGCTAGATTATGACTTCCTGGAAAGTTTTGCATTCTCTCATGTACGATTGCTTATGCGTAGGCGTAGGCGACATTTCCAGCGTCCCAGACGTAAACACGTCAGCAGAGCTGTCTCGTTATCCGCGATACCGTCAGATTACATCGAAGACGGGCCCAATAACCTCAGTCTTCCCATTGCTAATTCAAACAGCTTGGTAGGTGTATCGTCATTTTACTTTCCTAGAAAGGTCACAAGGCGCGAGTTTGCATTGACCTGAAACAGCTCAAAAGAAGAGAGATCTAATTTCTCCGATTTTTTGTAAGACACTAAAGATAGCTACCAACAAGTCCACAGCTGATGGAGAACTTTACTGAGCTGCACTACATTTATACTAACCTAGTAGTCTTACGTTTTATATACAGTGCAACCCGCTTAATTGAATAGTTTCGGAACCGGACGAACTTTCTTCAAATATGCGGTTTATTCAAATAACCGGTCTTGCCTATATAGCATGATATATAACAGAACATTTTTGCATTGTAACATCTAGTGCATATCGTCGACTTCTTCTTTAAAAAGTTTTAAATCAATTTGCAAACGAATCAAATTTAAGCTTTTTTGGAAGAAGCTTTTATAAACTTCCCCAAAGACACAACGTACACAAATACACCGTTTATCTAATTTATCGGCGAAAACGGAATCCAAGTCCGTCCGTTAGTTTCGAATTTATCCCCTAGATAGTTTCCTCAATTTTCCTGGGTGATAACTCCAAGACTAAATTACGGATTTGAATTATATTTTCGGTAAATGAGTACTTTTGAATGGCTTTACAGAACCATGCGATCGAATGTTTGGAATAACTTTTCTGTCAAAAAAATGAAATTTGACTCGCCTTTAAAAAATTGACTAAGAGCTTTGTTAAAAAAGATTTCACGATGTGCACTAGGTATTACAATCCAAAACTTTACTGTTGAAATCACTTAACAAAATACTGAATAGCTTTTACGAAATCGTTGACGCCGTTGAGCGCGTAATTCCCCCATACCACGCTTAGGTCCACCGTAGCCTTACGTCTTACGCTTGAGATCCTTTGTAATATTCATCTCTGTTTCTCCGCTACGCTTAAAACCTTGGAATGAATTACATTATGTTTGCTTAACTAAAACGTTAATTCTTCCGTACTTCACCCAGTCTAGGGACAGTAAATGGGAAATACCGCGCGAGCATCTCATCATGGAGCGCACATTAGGCGAAGGAGAGTTCGGCAAAGTGATCAAAGCTACTTACGGCACGATGGGCCTAACGGTAGCAGTAAAAATGATAAAAAGCGAAACCGGTAATGCTGACTCGGCCACCGAACTGCAAGACTTGCTCTCGGAATTTGCTCTCCTTAAAGATGTGAAGCATCCAAACGTTATCAAACTCCTCGGAGCTTGTACGGCTCCCGGTGGTCCTTTTTTGCTGGTTTTAGAATACGCCGAGCACGGTTCCTTGAGGTAAAACTGCCAACCCCACTCATAAACCTTCGATTTCTGTACTTATTCATAAAAAAATGTACGGATTCTTCTCCTAGGAGCTATTTGCGGCGCAGTCGGCATATCGAAGTAGAGCTTCACGAAGATGTAAACAATTCAGAACACTCAGTGACCCCGCACGATATTCTCTCCTTCGCCTGGCAAATAAGCAAAGGAATGGCTTATTTGGCTGAAATGAAGGTAAAAGCATTAAAATTTACATTATTTCCCAAAGTAAATTTTCTCTGATTTAAAGTTGGTGCATCGCGACTTGGCAGCACGAAATGTGCTCGTGGCAGAGCAGAAAATTTGCAAGATATCCGATTTTGGCCTCTCACGTGACGTCTATGAAGGCGATACATATTTAAAGCGCAGTAAAGGGCGAGGTAATTCACTTTTCAGGCTTGTTGTCACGGCTCGTTGGGAGCGAAAGTTGGTTTAAAATTTGACGGTGTCTTTTTTTATGAACTTTTTTTTCGTTTGTTTTATATTATATAGTTCCTGTCAAGTGGATGGCGCTCGAGTCTTTGTCAGACCAGATTTATACCTCGAAATCCGATGTCTGGAGTTTCGGGGTGTTGCTGTGGGAGTTGGCAACCCTGGGGGCTTCACCTTATCCTGGAGTCACGCCAGAGAGATTGTACCGATTGTTGAAAACCGGGTATCGCATGGAACGTCCTGACAATTGCTCCCAAGAATTGTAAGTGACTTCTGAACGATTAATTGCCGTGAAAGTTGAAAATGTTCCAGAATTGTGGAAAAGGGCATCGAAAAGCAAGGAAAACAGATTTGGGATGATTTTCTAGCAAAATTCAATAACAGTAGCTTTACGTTAAAAAAGGTAGACGTAAGCTCCAAAAATCGGTACAGCGTTCCCGAAAAATCGTTACTAAAATTGTCAAGTAAAGATTTGACGCATGAGACCCCTAAAGTTGGTCCTAATTATAACATAATAAGAAAATGCCATTGGCTATTTTTCGGTAGAAATTTTGACACACAGGTTGCTTTTACTTTTTTTATTTTACGAGCTACCAAATGAAATAATATTCGACACACAGTTTTAAGAGCAATACAGAATAGTTAAACGAAACGCAATGCAAATTGAATAATAAAATATAAAAAATAACGCTTAACAAGACAACAAATAACTTCACCAACAATAATTAATGCGACAGGAAATATCAGAGCCCAACTATATGTTCTCCCCAACTCTGTTAATTACGAGAAGCATGCATTTACTTATGCTAACCTCCTACGTAAGCATAACGAATTGCGCCCAGAAACTAACGAAGTTTGGAAATAGCTATCGATATTTGAGAAATGTATCTGATTTGAAAATATATTACGAATATTTGGATAAAGAATACCTAAATTAGGTAACTGTTTCCAAAATCACGTAAATATGACAAAAATTACTAAATACAATATCACCAAAATTAAGTAAATATTACCAAAAACTAGGCAAAAATCACAATTCTTTAAGCGAGTGAACCCCATTTAGAAATCTGGCACCAATTCTTAATAGCGACTGTAATTTCAGACGCTCATAATCCACCAAATTTTGGTACCCATTTTAAATGTACGACTTCCTTTTTATATCTTTCCAGGTACAGTATTATGGTGCACTGTTGGGAGGAGGAGCCATTAGATCGCCCAACTTTCGCGGAAATTGTCCAAACTTTGGATCGCATGCTCCAAGCCGGCGCCGAGTACTTGGACCTCAACAGTTTAATGGTCCATAACCGGACGTACTTTGAAAACGGCCCATTAGCTCAGTACAACTGGGAAGACGAGGAAGAGGATGAGGACGCTGATGAAGACGACAGAGGCAAATCCGATACGGATCTGCCAATCCTGGATGACGTCATCGTTCAGCATTCCCCGAGCATGTCCCATTTAAGTCCGCCTCCTTTGCCGCCCCGGGTACCAGTTACGGGCCGCAGTCAAATGAAATACAGCTCAAGCTCTACAGAGGCTGAAGACACGCCTTTAATTCGCGAAAGGAGCAACAATTCCCTTTCACCTTTACGAGATAAAAATCCAACGAACGCTGATCTGAGAGCGAAAAAAGATCAACTGCGTCCAACTTCGCCTTCTACTGTGGTTTCATTACATGTCTCTGATGTTGCTTTACCTGATGTAGGTTATCTCTTGCCTCACTGACCTCTTTTCAATGCATACGTGCAAAAGAAAGTGTTACATTGTACATAGGGAACCATTATGGATTCCTGGCACAAATTAACGAAATAATCGTGAATATTGTGCTTCCCGCTTGTTCTACATTTCCCCCTCATTTTGCTACCGTTTTGTTGTTAAACGAACAAAAGACATAAAAAGAAAGCTTATGTCAGGTTTCCTTTCGAGTCTCACTTGTTAAAAACCCGCATTCATATCCTTCACGTCGTTTTTTGCGCCTGGGAATCAGATTTTTGTTACGAAGAATTGTTTCAGTTCGGTGAGGCCTTGGAAAAACATGACCCGTCCGCGTTAAAAGCAACAGCATTCATATCAGGATTGATGGGCCAAGACAGGAAAAGGGCTTTTTCTCACACATTTACTGTACTAAAACTAGTCATATCCCCAAGTCACTTGTAAAGTGTCAGTCTGCTTCAGTGGCCAAATGAAGCATCGCATGTAAATTCTGAAACAAAACTCAGTTGCAGATGTTGCAAAATAAAGCACAGCGTTATTAGTGCACTGTATTGAATACCTCAGTTTGTATGCATTGTTCAGAAATGATTAAACGCAAAAATGATTATATGCAGAAATGATTGAATGCAGAAATGATTACATGTAGAAATGATTAAATGCAGAAATGATTAAAGGTAGAATTGATTAAATGCAGAAATGGATTGAATGCAGAAATGATTAAATGCAAAAATTAATAAATGCAGAAATGATTAAAATGCAGAAATTTTACTAATATACTAAAGTACAATACATAAAAAAATAAATAAAAGGCAATGAATTTCGCGAAGATATTAATTCCTTTGCCTAATAAGTGTAAGAATATCACCACAATAATTCGCTTACAGCGTGTCTCAGCAATAAAGTTTTGGATCATAGCATCTAGTGCACATTATCAAGTTATTTTAAAAAAATATTCCGAAATTTGTGGAAAGCGAATCGAATTTCCACTTTTTTTTTTAAAAAAACGCATTTTTAAGTATCCGACCGCAAGGTACACTTAAGCACTGTTTACCTAATTTATTGCGAAAACGGAATTTAAATCCGTCGGGTAGTTCCGGATTTACCAACCAGCCGTTTTTTTCTGATTTCCTAAGTGATAACTCCAAAACTAAAGGTCGGATTTGAATTCCGTTTCCACTTTTTTGTTTGCGATCATATGTTCGAATTTACTTCTCTAGAAAACTTGATTCGCTTCTTGCGAATTGACTAAGAACTTTTTTAAGAAAACCTTGGCTATGTGTACTAGATATTATGGACCGAAATTTTCCTGTCGAGATTGTTTATTGAAATATTGAGCAGTTTTGATGAAATTGTGACGTCGTTTAGCATGTGATTACCCTATACCATAGCTTTATTATTGCAACAATGAGTCAAAACTTACAAAACAAAAGATTAAAATGACTAAAGATTAAGGTACTGAAAGAAAATTTACTTGCGAAGACAGCACTCCACTTTTTCGTATGAGTTTAGAACTCCTGATGAAGCAACTCGAAGTGAAAGCACATTTTTCGTTACACATTCATCAGTCCCTGAGTTTTAGTCCGTCTAGAATAGCTCATAGACTTTTTAACTATATATTTTACAAATGTGTTGACATATGTAATTAAATATGCATTCTTCATTGTTAAATATAAATTTTCAATTTTTCCTGAAGTTTGAAAAGTGATCGGATATGGAAAGAAAACGGCGAGACAAATAAAACTTTTTAATTCAAGTCTCAATTACATGGACTTATAAGAAGGTTAATTTTCATCGGCATATGGGTAATACTATAGAACAATTACATGCCATTTAGGCTGTTTGTCAGCACTTTACCATTTTGGGTTTTGTACTGATATTTGGATCATCAAATGACCCCGTACTCCATCCTTTGTTCTCGCTGTACATTAGACAGGAATAGTTTCTGTGATGTTGAATTTGTACTAAAATATAGGAACTTGCATCGTTTCCTTTTGGTTAAGCTTACGAACATTTTTGCTCTTAATTGCTCGTCCTTATCAGATAAGACGTGCTTTAACGGCAGGAGAAATGTTCTGAAAAGCTACAGTAAGTGTAAACTCTTTTAATTATTGCTGATAGATAAATGTCAACAAGTCTGTGGGTGTGGTGTCGAGGAAGAAGGCATATCGGAATAGAGAGGATATCGCATTATGGAAACCGACTTAAAAGAAATAAAACTGGTAACCATAAAGCATTTTATGGAAATACATTTAATTTATAGGATCAATAAAAGACCAAAAGCACGAACATCTTTCTTTTTTAATATACTTACTTTCGTGATAGAGGAGGGATGGGACAGTCCAAACACTTTTCTGTAGTTTATTTTTCACTTCACGTGGAAACAAAACTGTAGCCTAAAACTATACTCAACAGATGGCCTGGTGTCCTGGCTATCAAATGAGGTATTGTACGCTTGAAAAACACTAAAAATAAGACCAAACAACCATGAAAACTGGAGGCACCTCCGACTGTTGGAAACGAGATACCGGGGATACAATTTGAACTTGGGTGTAGTGCGATTTAGCCGTGTGTTTTGCCATAAGAAAACTAGTCGATTGCACTTTTTAAAAATATACATATTAAACTTAAAATATCTAAACGAAAACTTACAGTTATACTCCCTCTTAATATAGGAATCATCCTAGCTCCAGTTAGTGCAAGGAAACGCTCGACTTTGTCAAAATGATTATTGACAACAAAAAAGGGCAACGTTTTAGGTGCGCGGCTTAACTCGAGCTGTCAGCTGTGAGCTGCATGCGTGTGCGCAGCGTTGCCAACAGCATGTTTTCTCTGTAGTAAAAATGGCTCTGTTCGAAGCGTACTAAAGCATCACTTTGGAGTGTAAAATCTCGTACAAAATCAGGACATCGATTTTAAGACAAACCTTTGGAGGGGTGATTCCCTAACTTGTCAGCTACATAAAAGTAATTTTTACTTTATTTTTAGATACATATTATGAGTGGTACAACGAAATGAACAGGACCCCTTTCTCACAAGAAGTGCCTAAAA